>JBBPDJ010024480.1:0-20720 GCA_037974625.1 Cucumis cinereus | reverse complement strand
TTGAAAATTAAAATAAGATATAAATCTAAATATTAGATAAATTTAAAATTTAAAATAAAAATAAAATATAAATGTAATAGAATTATTTTATAAATAGAAAAATTAATAAAAAAATTATAAAATATGGACACAAGTATAAAAAGAAGAAAAAAAATAACTGTCGATCTTGGAAGTTGAAATTTGAAATATAAAAGAATTAATGTATATATTAAAAATTAAAATTTTATTTAAATTTAAATATAAGAAAATTTTAAATTTAAAAAATAAAATGCTGAAACAAATTCTTCAAAAACAATTGCATAAAGTAGGATTCGAACACATAACTTGTAAGAGGATGAATATTATCATGGGTGCCTAAAAGTAATAGGAAGGTTTGAGAAAAAAATTACTTGTGTACCCTAGATTAAGAGGAAAAAAGATTTGGAGAGGAAGAAAGATTTTGAGAGAAATTTGAAGAGAAAGAAGAGGAAGAAAGAAGAGAAACGGAACATGAGAAACCCTTTTTTTTGTTCTCACAAATTTCTAACATTATAGAAACGTTTAAAAATTTTGGGAACAAGAAACAAGGAACGTTATCAAACACATCCGTTTCTTAAAAAATTAGAAATGAAAACAGGAAACAGGAAACATGAACGTTACCAAACGAGCCGTAAGTTTTCTTTCTTTCTGTCTTTTTTATTTCTCCCTTTAATTTCTTATGCCACAAACTCATTGTGGTGCTGCAGGATGTTGGCCTCGTTGTTGTAATTGTACCACTCCTCACATGCACCAAGTGTTTGATATTATGCCACAAAGAAAAAAAATAAGTAAAAAAATTAGATAATTCGTTGATTTTTTTTTTAAAATTTCATGAAACGGGTGTGCCTTTTTATAATATTTCTGCAATAGAGGTCGTGTTGGATGTAGCAGGTATGTTTTCATCTTGCACAAGAAGTAAAAATTGTGTGTTTGAATGGTTAAACTATGTGGTTAAATGGATGTAGAGATTTGAAAATTGGTAATGAGATAGTGTTTGTATGCTTGCAATAGCATGTATTGGGCTGATTCATAGAAAATTGGTGGTTGTAAACTTATTATCGAATTATTTGTGGAGTTAAGACCACTTCAAGTGGAATTTCTTGGTAATATTTGTTATAATATATAGACCCTTAATTATAATTTTACACACCATCTAGGGTTTCTACATTCTCTATATATATGTATCTGTACCATGACTTTATGTTATATAGAAATACTTTTCTCTCGAATTACTTATCTACATGGTATCAGAGTATCTAGGTTTTATTTAGGGTTCGAGTAAAATATTTGTGTGACGGCTTCGCTCTCCTTAGGGTTAAAACTTTAAGGTCATCCTCGAGTGGCCATTTGTCGACACCACCCATCGTCACTGTCCACCATCGTCTGGTCTTGAAATCCACCGAAAAAAGTCGCGCGTGAAGCTCACGCGCCGCCGTAGCCTTTACTGCACTTCCTCACGCGCCGGCGCATGGAGGCGTGTGGGGCATCCTTTTTCACTTCCGTCTTTTGGGCTTGTCTCGAAAGTCGTTATTCGGCCAACCTGTGAAGTTTGGTCGAGTTTTGTTTATTTTGTTTGTGTGTGCAATCCAATCATTGTTCATATGGATGAGATAAAGAACTTGGTAGTATCGAATGTCATTCCCTTAGTGTCCAAAATCACCGAACATAAATTGAATCGATCTAATTATTATGATTGACGTCGAGCAATCCTCTTTTATTTGTACAGTACTGATATGGATGACCATATGACTGAAGATCCCCCCACTGATACGAAGCAAAAGAAGGACTTGCTTCACGATAACGTCTGTCTTTATCATCAGATAAAAATTTCATGTTGAGGTCATTGGATTAGTTGATCATTGTGAGTCTATTAAGGAGCTTTTGCCATTTTTAGGGTTCCTATATTAGGATAAAGAACAAGTCCATAGAATGTTTGATGTTTGTATGCAGTTCTTTCGTGCCAAACAAAAAGATGAATCTGTTACTAGCTACTTTATGCGCCTTAAGAGCATAGTTGTCGAGCTTGCTTTGTTATTACCCTTCCGTGTAGATATTACAGTACAACAAGCTTAACGTGAAAAGATGGTTGTTATGATCTTTTTGCATGGCCTCTCCCCTGAATTTGGAATGCCCAAGGCACAAATTTTGTCTGACTCTAAAATCTCGTCGTTAGACGATGCTTTCACTCGTGTCCTTCGTATTGAAAACTCTCAATCTCCTGTGCCTACTTCTATTCCTCAATCTAGTAGCGCTCTTGTTAGCAAAAACCAGACCTTTCAGAGGAATAGTTCTGATCAACGCAAATCCGATTCTACAGAAATTGTGTGTAACTACTGTCGTAAGCCCGGTCATTTGAAACGTGATTGTCGAAAGTTGATGTATAAGAGTGCTCAACGTTCTCAGCATGCTCAGGTAGCTTCTACGAATGATATGACAGAGCGGTTAGTAACTATATCTGCAGATGAGTTTGCCAAATTTCAGGTCTACCAGGATTCATTGCGAGCGTCATCTTCCTCTGCTCCTATTGCCTCTACTGCCGACACAGGTAATACCAAATGTCTCCTTACATCCTCTACCAAATGGGTCATAGACTCTGGTGCCACAGTCCATATGACAGGTAATTCTCGCTTATTTTCTAGACCATTGTCCCCTGCCCCTTTCCCCTCTATCACTTAGGCAGATAGTTCATCCTCTGTTCTTGGGTCTGGCACTATTCCACTTACCTCATCTTTGTCTTTGTCTTCCATCTTACATTTGCCTAACTTGTGTTTTAGTTTAATTTCTATTAGCCAACTTACTTACGATCTTAATTGTGTTGTCTTGTTTTTTTCTAATTATTGCTTGTTTCAGGATCAGGTGACGAAGAATATTATTGGTAGAGGATATGAGTCAGGTGGACTTTATGTCTTTGATCAGCAAGCACCGCAGGGTGTGGCATGCTCTGTCGTTCCTTCTCCATTTGAAGTCCATTGTCGTTTAGGTCATCCATCTTTGTTTGTGTTGAAGAAGCTTCATCAAGAGTTTCGGTCTTTGTCCTCTTTGCATTGTGATTCGTGTCAATTTGCTAAGTTTCATCGTCTTAGTTCAAGTCCTCGTGTTAATAAACGAGCAAGTGCTCTGTTTGAGTTAGTTCATTCTGATATTTGGGATCCGTGTTCAGTTGTGTCTCAAAAAGGATTTCGTTATTTTGTTACTTTTGTTGACGATCATTCTCATCTAACTTGGTTATATTTAATGAAAAATCGTTTTGAGTTGCTATCTCTTTTTTGTGCTTTTCATTCTGAAATTAAAAATCAGTTTAATGTCTCTATCAAAACTTTACGCATCGATAATGCTGGTGAATATTTTTCTCACGTACTTGGTACTTACTTGTGTGAACATGGCATCATTCATGAATCTTTTTGTGCTGACACTCCATCCCAAAATGGAGTTGCAGAACGAAAAAATAGACACTTACTTGAAACTGCACGCGCTTTATCGTTTCAAATGCATGTTCCAAAGCCTTTTTGGGCTGATGCTGTTTCCACGGCTTGTTTTCTGATTAATCGAATGTCTTCTTCTGTTCTTAATGGTGTCATTCCTTATCGTGTTATTTTCTCTACCAAATCTTTGTTCAATATTGTTTTAATAACATTTGGGTTCGTTTGTTTTGTTAGGGATGTTCGACCTCATCATACAAAGTTAGATTCAAAATCTTTGAAATGCAAATAGGTATATGATTTCTCCTGATGTTACATTTTTTTAGGATATACCCTTTACTTCATCACCATCGAGTCCGTGTCAGGGGGAGGATGATGATCTCTTTATATATGAGCTTACCACTACCACATCATCATCTACTCCTTCCTCATCTGCGTCTCCTACCCGTCCATTGCCTTCTCGAGTCTACTCTCGACGAGCTCCACAACATCCCCTAGGCTCATGTCTTCCACCAATTTCTTCTTCATCATGCAATCCGGAACCAAGTGATGATCATCTCATTGCTCTTCGAAAAGGTAAACGCAAGTGTACTTACCCTGTCTCTTCATTTGTGTCATATCATCAGTTGTCCTCTCCCACATATGCTTTTATTACGTCTCTTGATTCCACATCTATTCCTAACACTAATCATGAAGCTTTATCTCATCCCGGCTGGCGTAATGCAATGATTGAGGAGATGAATGCTTTAGATGATAATGGTACTTGGGATTTGGTCTCTCGTCCTGTAGGCAAGAAGACCATTGGGTGTAAATGGGTGTTTACTGTCAAGGTTAATCCTGATGGATCTGTGGCTCGATTGAAAGCTCGTCTTGTTGCCAAAGGTTATGCCCAAACCTATGGCATCAATTATTTTGATATTTTTTCTCCAGTTGTCAAATTAACTTCCATACGACTTTTTCTTTCCATGGCTGCTACCTTTGTTTTTTTAGTGTATTTGTACTAAGATCACTCTGTTGGTTGTATCGTTTGTTTGATTTAGTTAGGTTGGTATATTTATACGTTGCCATGTGCTTATCAAAATTTGACATTATTGGCTGCTACCTTAGACAAGATGGCAACTTCTAAAAATGTTGGGTTGGAGGCAGAGAAATTTCTGCACAAACATATTCAAGGATCTGAAGCTGAGCCAGCAAAATTGGCTATGAACCTATATGTGGTGTGTAGGGAATCTTGTAATTTTTATTTTGTTTGCTCAATAAAAAATATAATGGAATTTTCATATGTATGATTTCATGCTTCTGTGAGTTTCAGATACTGCACCACATGAAATCTAGTGTGAAAGAGCATGCGATGCCATAACAAGTATTTTCGAGGTAAAGATTAATTGTTCCGTACTTTAGTGACCATTATTTTCCTTACATTTGTTGCATTTCTTTTGATTATAATATCCTGCCATCAAAATCCATTTCGTTTTGCGAACTGAACCTGTTTTATTTAGGGTCATGGGGACTGTCATCAACCAACATTGTCTTGATATTTAAGTTTTGGGGGCATCACGCCTTCCTTTGAATGGTGTAACTCAAATGGGCATGTCTTCAACTGAACAATATGTAGTTACAGTGATATGACTATATGGGTTTTTTTTTGTTTAATATTTTTTAATAAGTGAATCTAGTTTGCAAGTTCACACGTTACTCTCTAAATTTTTGTCTACAAGTAACCATGTTATTCTTTATTCTAGTCGTTTATTTGAATTACATGTTTCATTTCTTCTTTGTCCAGAAATGGTTTGATGCCAAAGACTGCATCTTGAAATTGCCATCGGGAATAATTTTTCTAACTAAGGTAGGCTAATTTTATTATTATCATTTATATATTTTTATTTATTACTATAATACATCAGATCCAATGAGGGGCTTCAGATAAGTTGAATTGTTCTTATTGAATGTCATGGATTTTTATTGTAGATAATATGCATGTGCTAGAGTCTGAATCCAGATGCATCACAGAAGTGCAAAATGTGGCATGTATCGATGAAGGGATAAATGGCAGCCTAATTACTATGGGGCGATGCTAAGTCAGTGCCATCTTATTTGCCACTGTCTCCAAAGTACACCATGTTAGTGAAATGGGTAATGGATAGGCAAAATAAGAAACTCCTAAATGAGCAAAATTGGTTAGTGCATCAACAAAAAACAAACTGGGAAACGTATTATCACTCATTTTGATAAGTTAAAGATTTGTGTGCATCCTCAAATTTTCATTCTTTTTTTCCACTGGATTTTGACTTTTTTTTTGTTTTTTAATAGCAAGTGAAGTATATTAGATAAATAGTCATCTATTGTTTTATTTTCACTAGAAAAGAACAGAAAACTTGTCGTTTTATTTGCTATTAATGTGTTTGGAATAACTTCGGAAAAATGCTATTAAAAGAAAAAATTTATTTTCCCTAAGCTCCTTTGACAAGTTTAATAATTTGAAGTGTATAATATTTCTTTGCTTTTACAAATTGAAGAAGGAAATTGCTTTGTCCACGACATCTTAAAGACTTAGTGACTTTTGTTGGATTAATATTGATGGGGATATTGATTCACTCTTCAAGTTGCAATTCCTTTTTAATTATGTTTACTATTATTTTTTTTTTGTTTTTTGGTTGTACAAAATTATTCATTTACGTCTTCTTGTCCTGCCTTTATCCGTTGCCTCCTTATCACCTTTAGACATTAAAGCTTTAATCAAGTGCCTTTACCCATTTCCTCCTTATCACCTTTAGACATTAAAGCTTTAATCAAGTTTTCCTGGGTTTGCACGTTTTCCTACATTATGTCGTCTTCCTCACATTTGTAGATGCAAATAGGTAGCTTTTTGGTTGTACTAAATTATTTCTTTACGTTTTATTGTCATGCCTTTACCCATTGCCTCTTTATCACCTTTAGACATTAAAGCTTTAATCAAGTTTTCCTGGGTTTGCACGTTTCCCTACATTATGTTTTCTTCCTCACACTTATAGATGCAAATGAGTAGCTATGGTTTAAAGTAACCTAGTACAACTAGTTGAGATGTGATGAGGGTTTAGGGTTTAGGGTTATTTCGGATGTGATGAGGGCGCTAAGGGGGTGTCAACCTAGTTGAGATGCCCGAGTGCGCCTGTTGGTCCAACGTTACTGTTTTGTTATTCGCTCTTTGTATAACCCTCTTGTACTTAGAGCTTTGTCTCTATTTTTCATTATTAATGAATAATAGAGTTTTTTTCTTCTTAAAAAAAAAGTAACCTAGTACAACTTTTCTTTTTTGTTTTTCTGATAAACACGTTAATGTTAAGTTAGTAGACGAAACAGTCTCATGTTGAGAGTTATTTGCGAAATCCACTTCTAAGTTACCCTGCAGCAGTCCTTAAACTTTTAATTTTTATGTTTGTTTTTCTTAAAGTACGAGGAGGGTTGAAATACGGCCTCTACTATTAAACCTATTAGTTTCCTTGTTACATCTTGTCCTTTTCACCTTTTCTTTTTAAAATACAAATTTAAAAATACTTTGTTTAGAAAATATGTTGAGGAAGTATTGATTAACTTCTTTTTGTATTGTTGTAATATTGTCTAGTCATAACAGTTGCAAACACAGTTGTGTGCATCGTCCTCGACAATATATGAGCAGGTGGCAAAACCGGCTGTATCGTTATTTGAGGGCTTGATTATTTCATCAAAATCTTGCAAGAGTTCTCCATGTAGTTCCTCATCAGGTCTCAATTTCTTCATGTGTCTCATATCAGGTGTGGTGTGCATTTTCTTCTTTAGTTGTAGACGATAGGTTTATACTCTTATAAAATTTATTTACAACTTGGAAGTAAACATAAACACAGATCAATAGGTGCAACCGGGCATCTCAACTAGGTTGTTAGTTAGGGTTCCATCGAAGAAAAAAAGTGAGTATAACTTAACACCATATGATGGAGCGTACATTTTCCTTCGTTTTTAAGTGTATTTATAAAAGATCACGCTGTTGTTTGTATTGTCTGTTGTTTTAGTTATGTTGGTATTTTTATACGTTTTCGTGCTTATCAAAAAAGGTTGAGTTGGAAGTAGAGAAATTTATGCACAAACATACTCAAGGATCTGGAGACGAGCCTGCGAAATTGGCTATGAAACTGTATGTGGTGTGTAGGGAATCTTTTAATTTTTATTTTGTTAGCTCAATCAACGGTATAATGGAATTTTCATATGTATGCTTTCGCACTTGTGTGAATTTCAGTTACTGCAACACATGAAATCTAGTGGAAAGGAGCATTCGATGCCATAACAAGTCATTTCGAGGTAAAGAATAATTGTTCCATACTTAAGTGACCATTATTTTCCTTAAGTTTGTTGCATTTCTTTTGATTATAATTTTCTGCCATCAAATTCCATTCTGTTTTGCGAACTGAACCTTTTTTATTTAGGGCCATGGGGACTGCATCAACAAACATGGTCTTGATATTAAAGCTTTGACGGCATCACGCCTTCCTTTGACGGGTGGAACTCAGATGGGCATTTCTTCAACTGAACAGTATGTAGTTACAGTGATATGACTATATGGGTTTTTTTTGTTTAATATTTTTTAATAAGTGAATCTGGTTTACAAGTTCACACGTTACTCTCTGGATTTTTGTCTACAAGCGAACATGTTATTCTCTGTTCAAGTAGTTTGTTTGTATTACATGTTTCATTTTTTTTTGTTTGTCCAGAAATGGTTTGATGCCAAAGAAATTGCATCTTGAAATTGCCATCGAGAATAATTTTGCTAAAGAAGGTAGGCGAGCTTTATTACTATTATTTATATATTTTTAATTCTTACTATAATACATGTGTTTTTATTAAGTAAATGAAATGCCAATGTAGAGGGGCTGCACAAAGATGTTGATCCTAGGGCTATTTCTTAATGTTGTAACGAGGCCAGAAGTTCCAGTGAAGGGATGATAGCATCAGGAAAATTTAATGCTAGAAGGGAAACAGGTATGGTGGCCCCAAGCACCGTATCTGATGGAAGAATCTTTGAGGTTGATTCGTTGAAAGATGTAGATAATAGGAGAGTGGAGGAAAAAAAGGGTAGACCTTCTGATTTGTTCTCTTGAATTGACTGACAATCTTTTATAGGGCTTGCTCATCGTATTATTGAATGTTACTACTTTGTGGGAGATTCCTTGCATTCTCCTCTAGGTTTGGTTGGTTATGATAGAAAACATCAATCCCATGGATTGAGCTAAAAGTTTCTCATTGGGATTCGATTTCGAAGACTTTTTGTAATTATCTTTTAGACAAGATTTTGTATGGTTGGAGTCCTTTTCTTGCAGAGGTCCCTTGTATTTTGTGGGCTTGGTTTTTTGTATGTCCATGTATTTTCTTATTTTCTCAACGAAAATTGTTCTTAGCAAAACTCCTATGTTAGGTGGTGCGTTCTCTATAAGCCAAGAGCTTAATTATATATTTTGGAGGGATATATTCTTTTTTAAACTTCTTGGGTATCAATGGTGTTTTGTTTTGATAGTAGTAAATAGAAAAGTAGCCTAGGTTCTTATGGTTTATGTTGGCTCATCAAAGGAGTGTCAATATTTTGATTGGGGAGTTCAGTTCCTCCCCAATCTGGTTTTTGGTGAGAAGGTTCGTTTTCTTTGGATTTCTAGGTATATGCTCTTGTATGGGATTTGTGGGGAAATAAATAACGAAGTTTTTAGAGGGACAAAGAGTGATCCTAGTGTTGTTTAATTCTTGGTAAAATTTCCCGTCTTCTTTTTAGCATCAATTTTGAATACCTTTTGTAATTATTCTTTAGCCAACATTTGACTTAATTTGACCATTCTTTTTTCTATTGGGTGTGATGTGGGCTTGGATTTTTATGACTTGGTATTGTCAAATTTTTTTTGAATGAAAATTTTTTGTTCTTAAAAAAAAGAGAACAATTTTAAAATTTGATCCTTCATAATAGAAAATAAAGAACAATCCGAGAACCACAATGCTTTGTTTAGTTGAAGCTAAGTGCTCCTGCCTCCTTCATAGTTGTTAGCAAGTTTCCACAGGCTACATGCTTAGATGCCCCTTCTTGTTGGTTGGCTCTCATTCTGTGAGGTTCTTTTTTATATGCCCTTTTTTCTTTCATTTTTTCTCAATGGAAGCTTGACGTTTGGTTCTCGTTGTTTGAACCAAAACAAAATTTGTGCACTATAAAGTACAGTCACTACTTTGACTTTGTAGATCTTTTATTTCGAAATAATACCAAGACTGTTTATTTGTAATTTGATATTTACATGTTGATATGTTCTTTATAGGGTACATTGCAGAACAGTGCACTAGAAATCAGTAATTGTTTGTTCTAGTAGGTTGTTTTGAATTTCATGTGTAATTTTGCCTTGGTTTGTTTTTTTTTTTTGTCCAGAAATGGTTTTATAGCCAACGAAAATGCAGCTTCAAATTAATTTTCCTAAAGAAGGTAGACCTCATTTATTATTATTACTTATATGTTTTTATTTACTACTATAATACATCGGTTTTTGTCAACTGAAATGCCAATGTCGCAAAGATGTTGATCATAGAGGTATTTCAAAGTCTTTTGAAGCCAGGAGATGTTGATCCTAGAGGTATTTTTCAATTATATGTGGGGAGATATTCTGTTTAATTTTCAATAGATTATCGTTGTTTTTTGGTTTCCTTTGTCTGTAATATCCAAACAGAAGATGAATTTTTGTTTCATCCCCTAAATTTTTCTAAAATCCGAGGTTTTAGATATTAATTGAATTTCTAGGAATGGACAAATTCGGTCTACCCTTGCTATTTTATTTAGATAAATTATGCATGAGATAATGATCTAAATCATTAATGAATGTGGTATACTATTCAGATTAAAATCATATCATAGGTTAAGCATATCATGTATTTTCTTTAAATATGTGCTATATTCATTTATATTACATTTAGATTAAAATTCTACCATAGGATAAGTACATCATGCCTTTTCATTTATATGCATGTGATTCTTTTTTATTTAAATATAATTGTTAGGATTATATTTAAGTTGTTAGAATAATAACTAGTTATATGGATCAGGAAATCAACTTTAATTTTGATTATTTGTTGATCGTCGATTTGAGTTTTTGTTTGTTTTTAATCCGAACTAAGTTCGAACTAACTGTTTGGTTTTTTTTTTATTATTATTTTGGTACTCTTAAATTTTTCTAAAATGTAGAGTTTTAGATGTTGTTTAATTTTTCAAGAATGTCAAAAGTCAGTCAAATCTGTTATTCTACTTAATTTAATTATGATGAAGAGATTAACCTAATTATTTAATTTAATTAGGATAATTTCTATTTATATGCGTGAAGAGATTAGCTTTACTTCAAAATGTATTATTACATGTCAATTTGAGTTCATGTTTGTCTGTAATCACAACTAACAATAAAGCCAACTGTTGTTTTCTTTTTCCTTTTGTTTTTATTATATTCAGTTTGCTATTAACTTAATTTTTCTGATATTCATTTATATGCACATGAAGATTCTCTTTTATTTAAATATAATTGCTATCTTGAAAAAATCTTTGGTGAGAGAAAAACTCAGTTTTCAGGGAAGCAGGAAAGCTTCCTGCTCTCAGGTTCCTACCTCGTCCCAATCATGTTTGCCTATCTAGGAACAACGATTAAAACAACTTAGGATGCAACGCTGGTGTTTTTCGCATTCAGGTTGCACATTCTTCTAAATCTAGTATTTGAGTTCGAATGATATAATAGTTTGTTCTAGTTGGTTGTTTGAATTTCATGTGTAATTTTGTTTTGTTTTTTTTTTTTTTGTTCAGAAATGGTTTGATGCCAATGAAACTCCATCTTCAAATTATCCTAGGAAATAATTTTCTTAAAGAATGTAGACCTCATTTATTATTATTATTTATATGTTTTTATTTATTACTACAATAGATCGGTTTTTATTAACTGAAATGCCAATTTCACAAAGATGTTGATCCTAGAGGTATTTCTCAGTCTTTTGAGGCCAGACGATGTTGATCCTAGAGGTATTTTTCAGTTATATGTCTGAAGAGATTTTATTTAATTTTCAATGTAAAGGTTAATTGTTGTTTTGGGCTTTGTTTTGTCGGTAATCTC
Organism: Cucumis cinereus; assembly: GCA_037974625.1. Classification (NCBI taxonomy): domain Eukaryota; kingdom Viridiplantae; phylum Streptophyta; class Magnoliopsida; order Cucurbitales; family Cucurbitaceae; genus Cucumis; species Cucumis cinereus. The sequence goes on along the minus strand of JBBPDJ010024480.1, from coordinate 9,163 downwards.
CAAACAAAAAGCAAATGTTTGTTTCATTTGTCTTTTATTTTCTTAATCTCGTAATTTTTTCTAAAATCTAGTGTTTTAGATATTAATCGAATTTCTAGGAATCCCAAAATTTGGTCAACCTTTCTATTTTATATAGATAAGTTATGCTTGAGATATATGATCTAATTCATTAATGAATGTAGTACACTATTTTCTTTTTTCTTTTTCTTATAAACACTTTAATGTTAAGTTAGTAAATGATACATTCTCATGTTGAGAGTTATTTGCAACATCCACTTTGAAGTTACTCTGCAGAAGTCCTTAAACTTTTAAGTTTTATGTACATTTTTCTTAAATTATGAGGAGGGTTGAACTACGGGCTCGACCATTAAACCTATTAATTTTCTTGTTACATCTTGTCCTTTTCACTTTTCCTTTTTTTAAAAAAAAATTAAAAATACTTTTTTAAGAAAATATGTTGAGGAACTATTGATGAACTTCTTTTTGTATTGTTGTAATATTGTCCAGTCATTACAGTTGCAAACACAGTTGTGTGCATCTTCCTCAACACTATACGAGCAGTTGGCAAAGCCGGCTGCATCGTTATCTTGAGGGCTTGATTATTTCTTCAAAATCTTGCAAGAGTTCGCCATGTAGTTCCTCATCAGCTCCCAATTTCTTCATGGATCTCATATCAGATGTTGTGTACATTTTCTTCTTCTGTGGTATACAATAGGTTTATACTCTTATAAAATTTATCTTACAACTTGGAAGTCACTGGCCATTTGATACAAAACATTTTTCTTCTTCTTCCTGTTTTTCGACTAATCTTTGTCAGAATTACAGCGTTGTTTCAGCTTGTTATGTATTTCATATGCTTCAATTTGATACACAAAGGTGGTGGTTTGTAATTTAGTTGTAGTTATAGTATTATAGGTGTTGTTATTGGAAATGCTTATGAGAGTATCTAGCATGGTTGTTTTGGATGATAATTATGAGTATTATTTGTTTTCCCTGTCCATTTTTGCATGCCCTTCATGGTATTGAAGCTGATTTCTTTTCAATGATAATTAGTTATTTGGGTTCCATCGAAGAAAAAAATGAGGGTAACTAACACCATGTGATGGACAGTGCATTTTCCTTTGTTCTTTTAGTCTATTTGTTGTAATCTCACTTTGTTGGTTGTATTGTCTGTTTGATTTAGTTAAATTTGTATTTTTATATTTTGTCCTACTTATCAAAATTTCACATTGTAGGTTGCTACCTTAGACAAGATGGCAACTTCAAAAATTGTTTAGCTGGAGGTAGAGAAATTTCTGCACAAACATATTCAATGATCTGGATATGAGCAAGCAAAATTGGTATGAACCTTTATGTGGTGTGTACGGCATCTTTTAATTTTTATTTTGTTTGCTCAATCAACATTATAACGAAATTTTCATCGGTATGGTTTCATGCTTCTGTGAGTTTCAGATACAGCAACACATGAAATCTAGTGGGAAAGAGCATTCGAAGACATAACAAGTAATTTCGAGGTAAAGAATAATTGTTCTATACTTTAGTGACCATTATTTGCCATACAATTGTTGCATTACTTTTGATTACAATTTCCTGCCATCAAATTCCATTTCGTTTTGTGAACTGAACATGTTTTATTTAGGGCCATGGAGACTGTCATCAACCAACATGGTCTTGATATTGAAGCTTTGAGGGCATCATGCCTTCCTTTGACGGGTGGAACTCAGATGGGCATTTCTTCAACTGAACAGTATGTAGTTACAATGATATGACTATATGAGTTTTTTTTGTTTAATATTTTTTAATAAGTGAATCTGGTTTGCAAGTTCACACGTTATTCTTTGGATTTTTGTCTATATGTGAACATGTTATTCTTTGTTCTAGTAGTTTGTTTGGTTATTCTTTGTTCTAGTAGTTTGTTTGAATTACATGTTTCATTTTTTTTTTTGTCCAGAAATGGTTTGATGCCAAAGAAACTGCATTTTAAAATTGCCATCGAAAATAATTTTCGTTTCAAAGGTAGGCTACCTTTATTGTTATTATTTCTATATTTTTATTTATTACTATAATACATCAGTTTTTATTAAGTAACTGAAATGCCAATGTAGATGGGCTTCAAAATTATGTTGATCCCATAGCTAATTCTCAATGTTGTAATGAGGCCAGAAGTTCCATCTAGAAAATTGGATGCTGGAAGGGAAACAGGTGTGGTGGCCCTAGGCGCGGTATCTGATGGAAGAATCTTTGAGGTTGATTCATTGAAAGATGTAGATAAAAGGAGTGTGGAAGAAAATAAGGGTACACCTTCTGATTATCCTGTTCAAGCAGAAGTGAGAAAGGCAGAGGCTGAAGGTATGCGTGAAAAACCAAGTGCTCAATTATTCTTGAGCTCTGGTTCACATCCGCCTGACTTTTCAATTACAATGGGGGGTTTTAACAGCAAAAAATCCCTTTGAGGATCTAGAAAATAGAAATCATCAAGCCACTGCTGGAGCCAAGTATAAGTAAGCCATTGAACCCTGAAACAATTATCTGGACAGGAATTGGAAGCACAAATGAGGTTTGTTGGGGCAGTCTACCAGCGTTTGCTAGTCAGCATAAGCTGGTAGTGGATAGGAAGAATGTGTATCTGCTCAGTTGCACATTGTTCGGAACATTAGTGGTTTACGTGAAAGCCTATCTCTGGGACATATGATCAGTGGCATGTTGTAATGTCCTCAAGAGATCTAGTGTGATCCCAAATCTTGCATCTCATGGTGAGTTCTTTTTGCAGAACTTTAACTCAGATAAGTTGAATTGTTCTTATTGAATGTCATGGATTTTTATTGTAGATAATATGCATGTGCCAGAGTCTGAATCAAGATGCATCACAAAAGTGCAAAAAGTGGCATGTATCGATGAAGGGAGAACTGGCTGCCTAAATACTATGGGACGATGGTAAGTCAGTGCCATCTGATTTGCCAATGTCTCCAAAGTACACCATGTCAGTGAAATGGGCAATGGATGGGCAGAAAAAGAAACTCCTAAATGAGCAAAATTGGTTACTACATCAACAAAAAACTGGAAAACGTATTATCACTTGTTTTGATAAGTTAAAGGTTTGTGTGCAACCTCAAGTTTTCATTCTCTATTTCCAATGTATGTTGACTTATTATTAGTTTCCCAATTGCAAGTAAAGTATATTAGATCTATAGTCGTCTGTCGTTTTATTTTTATATAGAAAAGAACGGAAAACTTGTCGGTTGTAGGGTGAGAAGTTACAAAAGAGCCCGTAAAAGAAAAGACTGATATCTCAACGTAACCCCTAATGGCTTTTTTAGGTTTTGGATATGATTTTATTAACTTTTTTTATGAGAAACAACAACCAATTCATTTAAGAAAAACAACTTTAAAACGTAAATGGGAAAGGGACAATGATTTCTAGCATGGTTGTTTTGGAGGATAATTATGAGTATTATTTGCTTTCCCTGTCCATTTTTGTGTGCCCTTTATGCTAGTGAAGTCGATTTCTTTTCAATTATTATTAGTTTTTTTTTTTTGAAAAGGAAACAAGACTCTATTATTCATAATTAATGAAGATAGAGACAAAGCTCTAAGTACACGAGCGTTATACAAAGAGCAATGACTAACACATAAACGTGAACATAAATGTAAACATAAACATCAACATAAACGTAAACATAAACACGGATCAGCAGGCGCACTCGAGCATCTCAACTAGGTTATTAGTTATTTGGGTTCCATCGAAGAAAAAAATGAGTATAACTGAACACCACATGATAGAGCGTGCATTTTCCTTTGTTCTTAAGTATATTTATAATAAGATCACTCTGTTGTTTGTATTGTCTGATTGTTTTAGTTAAGTTGATATTTTTATACGTTGTCGTGCTTATCAAAATTTCACATTGTAGGTTGCTACCTTAGACAACATGGCAACTTCAAAAAACGTTGAGTTGGAAGCAGGGAAATTTCTGCACAAACATATTCAAGGATCTGGAGATGAGCCAGCAAAATTGCCTATGAAACTGTATGTGGTGTGAAGGGAATCTTTTAATTTTTATTTTATTAGCTCAATCAACGATATAATGGAATTTTCATATGTATGCTTTCAAGCTTGTGTGAATTTCAGATACTACAATACATGAAATCAAGTGGAAAGGAGCATTCAATGCCATAACAAGTCATTTCGAGGTAAAGAATAATTGTTCCATACTACAGTGACCATTATTTTCTTTAAATTTATAGCATTTCTTTAAATTTTCTGCCATCAAATTCCATTCCGTTTTGCGAACTGAATCTGTTTTATTTAGGGCCATGGGGACTGTCATCAACAAACATGGTCTTGATATTAAAGCTTCGAGGGCATCACGCCTTCCTTTGACGGGTGGGTTCTGATGGGCATTTCTTCAACTGAACAGTATGTAGTTACCATACGACTATATGGATTTTTTTTGTTTAATATTTTTTAATTAGTGAATCTGGTTTGCAAGTTCACATGTTGCAGCTCTATGGATTTTTGTCTACAAGAGAACATGTTATTCTTTATTCTAGTAGTTTGTTTGAATTACATGTTTCATTTTTTTTTTTTTGTCCAGAAATGGTTTGATGCCAAAGAAACTGCATTTTGAATTTGCCATCGGGAATAATTTTGCTAAAGAAGGTAGGTGACCTTTATTATTATTATTTATATATTTTTATTTCTTACAATAATACATTAGTTTTTATTAAGTAAATGAAATGCCAATGTAGTGGGGCTTCAAAAAGATGTTGATCCCAGAGCTATTTCTCAATGTTGTAACGAGGCCAGAAGTTCCACTGAAGGGATGATACCATAAAAAAAATGTAATGCTGGATGGGAACCAGGTATGGTGGCCCCAAGCACCTTATCAGATAGAAGAATCTTTGAGGTTGATTCGTTGAAAGATGTAGATAATAGGAGAGTGGAGGAAAAAAAGGGTACACCTTCTGATTTGTTCTCTTGAATTGACTGACAATCTTTTGTAGGGCTTGCTTATCGTATTATTGAATGTTACTACTTTGTGGGAGATGCCTTGCATTCTCCACTAGGTTTGGTTGGTTATGATAGAAAACATCAATCCCATGGATTGAGCTAAAAGTTTCTCATTGGGATTCGATTTCGAAGACTTTTTGTAATTATCTTTTAGACAAGATTTTGTATGGTTTGAGTCCTTTTCTTACAGGGGTCCCTTGTATTTTGTGGTCTTGGTTTTTTGTATGTCCATGTATTTTCTTATTTTCTCAACGAAAATTGTTCTTAGCAAAACTCCTAGGTTAGGTGGTGCGTTCTCTGTAAGCCAAGAGCTTAATTATATATTTTGGAGGGATATATTCTTTTTTAAACTTCTTGGGTATCAATGGTGTATTGTTTTGATAGTATTAAATAGAAAAGTAGCCTAGGTTCTTATGGTTTATGTTAGCTCATCAAAGGAGTGTCAATATTTCGATTGGGGAGTTTAGTTCCTCCCCAATCTGGTTTTTAGTGAGAAGGTTCGTTTTTTTTTTTATTTCTAGGTGTATGCTCTAGTATGGCATCTGTGGGGAGAGAAATAACGAAGTTTTTAGAGGGACAAAGAGTGATCCTAGTGTTGTTTGGTCCTTGGTAAAATTTCACTGTCTTCTTTTGAGCATCAATTTTGAATACCTTTTGCAATTATTTTTTAGCCAACATTTGACTTAATTGGACCATTCTTTTTTCTATTGGATGTGATGTGGGCTTGGATTTTTTATCACTTGGTATTGTCAAATTTTTCTCAATGAAAATTTTTGGCTCTTAAAAAAAAGAGAACAGTTTTAAAATTTGATCCTGCAAAATAGAAAATAAAGAACAATCTGAGAACCACAATGCTTTGTTTAGTTGAAGCTAAGTGATCCTGCCTCCTTCATAGTTGTTAGCACGTTTCCACAGGCTACATGCTTAGATGCCTCTTCTTGTAGGTTGGCTCCCATTCTGTGAGGTTCTTTTTTATGTGCCCTCTTTTCTTTCATTTTTTATGAATGGAAGCTTGACGTTTGGTTCTCGTTGTTTGAACCAAAACAAAATTTGTGCACTGTAAAGTATAGTCACTACTTTGACTTTGTAGATCTTTTATTTGGAAATAATACCAAGACTGTTTATTTGTAATTTGATATTTACATGTGGATATGTTCTCTATAGGGTACATGGCAGAAGAGTGCACCAGAAATCAGTATGTTGCTCAACTCAGTTTTCAGGAAAGCTTCCTGTTTCTCATGTTCCTACCTCGTCCTAATCACGTTTGCCTTTCAAGGAACAATAATTGAAACAACTTAGGACGTAGCGCCTTGTGTCTTTAGCATTCATGTTGTACATTCTTCTAAATCTGGTATTTGAGTTCGAATAAAATAATTGTTTGTTCTAGTAGGTTGTTTTGAATTTCATGTGTAATTTTGCCTTTTTTTTCTTTTTTTTTTGTCCAGAAATGGCTTGATTGCAAACGAAACTGCATCTTCAAATTGTCCTAGGAAATAATTTTCCTAAAGAAGGTAGACCTCATTTATTATTATTATTTATATGTTTTTATTTACTACTATAATACATCGGTTTTTATCAACTGAAATGCCAATGTCGCAAAGATGTTGATCCTAGAGGTATTTCAAAGTCTTTTGAGGCCAGGAGATGTTGATCCTAGAGGTATTTTTCAATTATATGTGTGGAGATATTCTATTTAATTTTCAATAGATTATTGTTGTTTTCTGCTTTGCTTTGTCTGTAATATCCAAACAGAAGATGAATTTTTTTTTCATCCCCTAAATTTTTCTAAAATCCAGGGTTTTAGATACTAAGCCCACTGTTGTTGGCAAAATTCTCGGAATGGCAAAATTCGGTCAACCTTTCTATTTTATTTAGATAAATTATGCATGAGATAATGATCTAAATCATTAATCAATGTGGTATACTATTCAGATTAAAATCATATCATAGGTTAAGCATATCATGTATTTTCTTTAAATATGTGCTATATTCATTTATATTACATTTAGATTAAAATTCTACCATAGGATAAGTACATCATGCCTTTTCATTTATATGCATGTGATTCTTTTTTATTTAAATATAATTGTTAGGATAATAACTAATTATAAGGATCAAGAACTCAACTTTACTTTTGAATGTTTGTTGATCGTCGATTTGAGTTTTTGTTTGTTTTTAATCCCAACTATGTTTGAAATAATTGTTGAGTTTTTTTTTATTATTATTTTGGTACTCTTAAATTTTTCTAAAATGTAGAGTTTTAGATGTTTAATTTTTCAGGAATGTCAAAAGTCAGTCAAACCTGTTATTCTACTTAATTTAATTATGATGAATAGATTAACTTAATTATTTAATTTAATTAGGTTAATTTATATTTATATGCCTGAAGAGATTAGCTTTGCTTCTGAATGTATTATTAATTGTCAATTTGAGTTCATGTTTGTTCGTAATCACAACTAACAATAAGCCAACTGTTGTTTTTACTATTATTATTATTATTTTCATTTTGTTATTTAATTTAATTTTTCTGATATTCATTTATATGCACACCAAGATTCTCTTTTATTTAAATATAATTGCTAGATTGATAAATTCTTTGTTAAGAAAAAAATTCAGTTTCTAGAGAAGCAAGAAAGCTTCCTGTTCTTAGGTTCCTACCTCGTTCCAATCACATTTGCCTATCAAGGAATAATGATTGAAACAACTTAGGACGTAGCGCTGGTGTTTTTAGCATTCAGGTTGCACATTCTTCTAAATCTAGTATTTGAGTTCGAATGATATAATTGTTTGTTCTAGTAGGTTGTTTTGAATTTCATATGTAATTTTGTTTTCTGTTTTTTTTATTTTGTTCAGAAATATGTTTGATTTCAACGGAAGTGCATCTTCAAATTGTCCTAGGAAATAATTTTCCTAAAGAAGGTAGACCTCATTTATTATTATTGTTTACATGTTTTTATTTATTACTATAATAGATCGGTTTTTATTAACTCAAATGTCAATTTCACAAAGATGTTGCTCCGATAGGTATTTCTCAGTCTTTTGAGGTCAGAAGATGTTGATCCTAGAGGTATTTTTCAATTATATGTGTGAAGAGATTCTATTTAATTTTCGATGTAAAGGTTAGTTGTTTTTTTGGGCTTTGGTTTTTGGGTAATCTCCAAACCAGAAGGAAATGTTTGTTTCATTTGTCTTTTATTTTCTTTATCTCCTAAAGTTTTCTAAAATCTAGGGTTTTAAATATTAATTGAACTTCTAGGAATGCTAAAATTTAGTCAAACCTTTCTATTTTATTTAGATAAATTATGCATGATATATATGATCTAGATCATTAATGAATGTGGTACACTATTTAGATTAAAATCATATCATAAGCATGATTTTTTTTAAAAATATGTGCTATATTCATTTATATCACATTTAGATTAAAAAAGTATCAAGCCTTTTCTTTTCATTTATATGCATGTGATTCTTTTTTATTTAAATATAATTGTTATATTTAAATTGTTAGGATTATAACTAATTATATGGATCAAGCAATCAACTTTACTTTTGAATGGTTGTTGATCTTAGATTTGAGTTCTTGCTTGTTCGTAATCTCAACTAAGTAGGAGTTAATTGTTGGGTTTTTTTTAATTATTATTACTTAGGTTCTCTTAAATTTTTCTAAAATATTGCGTTTTAGATATTGTTTAATTATATATTTTGGAGGGAGGATAATTATATATTTTTTAGGACAGGCGCAGTGACGAGCTTCTGCTTCAGCTGCTGGAAGCTATCCTCACAAGCCTCGTCCCACTCAAATGTAACTCCCTTCCTGGTCAACTGGGTCAAAGGAGAAGCGATGCTGGAAAAACCTTCCACAAAACGTCGGTAGTACCCCGCTAAACTCAGAAAGCTACGAACTTCAGTAACAGTAGAAGGTCGAGGCCAACTGGTAACTGCTTCAATCTTGGCAGGGTCCACTATAACTCCGTCCCTAGACACAACATGACCAAGGAAAGATACCAATTTCAGCCAAAATTCGCACTTGGAAAACTTGGCATAAAGCTCATTCGATCTCAGAGTTTCTAAAACCTTCCTCAAATGCTCCTCATGTTCTGCCTCTGTCTTGGAATAAACCAAGATATCATCAATAAATACGATCACAAAGGTGTC
>JBBPDJ010024459.1:0-20726 GCA_037974625.1 Cucumis cinereus | reverse complement strand
GGCTCTTACCGCACTTACCCAAACGTCCAAGAAAGGCGGCGAAACTCGACGTAGTGGTGGCGCGGCTCACAGCAGTGACGGCGCGGCTCGGAAGGGGGATCCGACGCGGCTCACTAAGACAGACTTGGCGGATCGGTCTAGGTAGCGCGGCTCACGGCGTCACACACTGGCGCAACCTAGGTGGCGGCGCGGACTGGCGGAACGGGGCGCGGATTAGCACGAAGCGGCGCGAGATCTGAAGCACGGCGTGGGATCTGAAGCGCGAGGCGGCTGGGACGCGGACGGCTTGCAACGCGAGGCGGCTAAACGTGCGGCGTCGCGATCGATTGGGACGGCCGGCGCGACTAGTTGCAGCGTGAGGGAAAGGGGGCTGCGCGCGGAAGAAGACGAAGGGAAAGAGAGAAGAAAGAAAAAAAAAGGAAAAAGAAAAAGAAAAAGAAAAGAAAAAGAAAGAGAAAAGAAGAAGAAAATAGAGAAATAAATAAATAAATAAATATTAAAAACAAAACAATAGTTTTTTAGCAAAAACTTTTTTTTTTTACCTTAAAAAATAAATTTAAAGGGGTTGTAACATTCGAGCTCTACACAATAGACTCACCAAAACACTAGAATTATTAATAAATAAAATCATGTTTGTTATCATCAAAATATTGATTTATTAATTAATTGAAATTAATTAATTTGAGATTAAGGGCCAAAAAGCCAACATTGACTAATTCTTTCAAATATGATTTACTTGTTTTAGAATTTTGTTTAGTGAAAAATGTTAAAAAATGTCTGGATACTGAATTCAGGAGCCATAAACCATGTTTGTTCTTTTGTGGGAGATGCCAAGTTGTTTTTTAGAAGAAGATACTTGTTTTTAAAAAAACTTGTATATAGTTCCTAAGATTAAAAGGAACTTAGTATTTTTTTCTTGTTTACTTGAACAAATGTATTCAATTTCTTTCTTTATAAATGAAGCGTTCATTTCTAAGAATGATGTACATGTATGTTTAGCTAAGTTAGAAAACAAGTTGTGTGTATTAAGACCGAATGAAATGAAAGAAATTTTAAATCATCAGATGTTTAAAACCGATAATACTTAACATAAAAGGTAAGGAGCTTCTCCAAATAACAATACCTATCTTTGGCACTTAAGATTAGATCACGTTAATCTAGATATAATTAGAAGATTAGTGAAGAATGCACTTCTAAATGAGTTATAAGATGATTTATTACTTCCATGTGAATCATGTCTTGAAGAAAAAATGACTAAAAGACCTTTTACTATAAAAGGTTATAGAGTCAAAGAGCCTCTAAAACTTATACATTTAGACCTTTGTGGTCAGATGAATATAAAACCTTGAGGAAGTTTTGAGTACTTCATCTCTTTTATAGATAATTATTCAAGGTATGGTTATTTATACCTGATAGAACATAAGTCAGAAGCTCTTGAAAAGTTCGAGTATAAAGCTGAAGTTGAAAATATATTAGGTAAAAGGATTAAAATACTTCGATCTGATTGGGGTAAAGAGTACATGGATTTGAGATTCGAGGTCTATATGATAGAACATGAAATCCAATTCCCACTCTCAGCACCTGGTACACCTCAACAAAATGGTGTATCAGAAAGGAGAAATAGAACATTGTTAGACATCATTCATTCTATGATTGGCTATGGTCAATTGTCTAACCCATTTTAGGGGTATGCAGTAGAGATTGCAGTTCACATCTTGAACAATGTTCCCTCGAAAAGTGTTTATGAAATACCTTTCGAGTTATGAAAAGGACGTAAACCTAGTTTAAGTCACTTCAGAATCTGAGGTTGTCCCACACATATGTTAGTGAAAAATTCCAAGATGTTGGAATCTCGTTCAAAGTTATGCCAATTTGTTGGTTACTCTAAAAAACGAAAGGTGCTATATTCTTCGATCCACAAGAAAATAGAGTGTTTGTATCGACAAATGCCATTTTCTTGGAAGATGACCACATGAGAGATCATAAGCCACAAAGACAATTAGTATTAAATGAAACTACTGATGAACTAACAAGAGTTGTTGATTAAGTTGGTTCCTCACCAAGAGTTAATGAAACCAACAAATCAAGTCAATCTCATTTTTCTTAATCATTTAAATTGTCCCGACGCAGTGGGAGTATTGTATCACAACCTAACCGTTACTTGGGTTTAACTGAAACTTAAGTTGTCATACCTGATGATGACATTGAGGATTCCTTGTATTTTAAATAGACAATGAATCATGTAGGCAAGGGCCAATGGGTCAAAACTACACGACCACAAAAAAGAAACTACTTGACACTTAAAATGATATGAACCGGCGAAGCATCAAAATATTAATTAGACTTTATTTAATAATTGTGATATAATTTTAATATTTTACATATTTATCTTTTTTAATAACATTTAAGTAAGGTTAATTCAGTCTTTTCACAATGAATTAGGGTTTTATTGGAAGACTATTTAATGAAATTTAATACTTTAGGTTGTTTTAGAGTAGAGTTTTTTATAATTGAAGTTTTAGGATTTTCTATGAATGAAAATTCTTTGGTAGAAGACAGAGCCTTATCGCCATCTTTTGCAATTCTTGATTTAGGATTGCAAGCAAAGAACATTCAGGTAAGTTTGATCACCTTGCTTGTGGAGTGTTCGAACTTAGAGTGAGGAACTAGTTCTCCTTATCTCTTGGTCTTCGATCAAAGAGTATTCCAAATCCAATCCATTCCATTGGGTTTTTGTCAAATTGATTTGGGGGTTTTAGAATATGTTGTTAGAAGTTTACCAATTGGGTTCCTAAGTTTCAAATCCTAGGGTTTTCATATCATTTGGTATTAGAGCATAGTCTCTAGATTGAGTATATGTTTAATTGTTTTTCTTGATTGAATATATTTTTTAATTGGTTTTGTTCTTGATCGATTTTTTTTACAAAAAAACTTTATTGTCATACAATAAGTGGAAGAAGAAGAAGAATGAGAAGAAGAAAAAAAAAACTTCACCAACTGGAAGGAAGAGAAATTTTAAATTTTATTTAATTTTTGTAAGCAGCTCAAGTAGGCATGTCAATTAACCTGCTGAATTTTCATAGGCTTTAAGTTGCTTAAATTTCATAAGAAAATTAATCGTTCCTAAAGGGCATTTGGTCAACGTTTTGAATTGAGTTTTGGGTAAAATTGGTGTCGTTGGATTTTATTCTTAATTCTTTGTTTCTTTTTATCATTATTGTGTCTAGTAGTTTGCTTTACTTTGTTCATCTTGCATAATTCTTGAATTTTGAATATTAGATTCTTAATTCTAAATATCATTTGTTGTTAGTTTGTTGAATCTCGAACATTAGATTCTTGGTTTCTATTTTTCGTTTTTTTTTGTATTCGACTGATTTTTTTTGCTTGAGTTGAACACTTTACAAGCATTCTTGCTTGGTTTGTTGTTGGTATACAACTTTGAATCAACATATGGACACCTGAATTTTTGTAAGTAATGTATACAAAAAGAAGAAGTTTGAGAAATAGTTATGTAGATCGAATCATGGTTCCATTATTCTTTGGAAGATCTTCAGACCCAGATGCGTATCTTTTATGGGAAGAGAAAATTGATGTTGTATTTGAATATCAACATTACAGTGAAAAGGAAAAGGTAAAACTTGTTGTTTCTACATTTGAAGAATATGCACTAACATGGTGCATATATTTATTGTTGAAAAGAAGGAAAAGAGGAAATCATGCAACACTCTCATGGAAAGAAATCAAGGTTCTAATGAGAAAACGTTTTGTTCCTGAGGGTTTCTTCAAATTGCAAGCTTTGAAGCAAGGGAGTAAAAGTGTAAACATGAAGAGTTATTGTTACTACTTGAGGAGGTTAGCATATATGACGAAGAGGAAACTACCATGGATCGATTCTACAATGGACTTAATAAGCAAATTGCTGACATGCTTGCCGATCGAGAAGAAATTTGACCTTATGAGGACTTGGCAGAAATGGGGCATGTTGCCATCAAGGTGGAAAGGTGACTTCAAAGGAAATTTTAAGGTACACTAAATCCAAGCTCAATTCTAATGCCACCACTAGTAAAGAGAAGCATAATAATGTTGTGTCAATGCATGAACATGATGTTTTGTTTAGTAAGACAATAGATTGCAAGGACTCACATGATTGTAGTCTTGGCACTGTTGTTGAACCACCTATACTAGAGAAAACATGTGTTGATGGTAGTGGAAAAGAGGAAGTAGATGGTAGTGAACTTGAATCTGACGTACTTTCTAGTTCATTAGAATTCAAAGTAATATTTGATCCCACTGTTGTATCATTGCTTCCAAGACAAGAAAAACTTGTTGTGTGTGAGTTGGAAGACAAAAGGCATGAGACTGAGATAAAAATGATAGAAATATATGAAGAAGAAAAGTGTGCAAACATTGATGAGAGAAAAGCTAATAATGTGAGTTTGAAAATTTGTGCAAATGACAAAGGAGTCTGTTTTCTGACAGGTGAACTTCCATCAAGTTTGCCTAGTTTTTCCTTTGAATTTTTGCAGGAAGTAAAAGTATTAAAACAAACCTCCATGAGTGGTTCAAGTTCTTGTCACAAACAGACTGGAGATTTGAAGGACCAACATTCTTTCAAAACTAGGAGGAATGCAATGAGGTATCTACCTTTGACATCTCATGACTTAGATGATGTTTTGCAAGCGATGCAAACCAAAAGAAGTCCAAGGGGATTGACATTTTTTTCTTCTCATAACTTCGAGACTTCTTTACAAGGCTCTGATTTAGATTCGAGAACAAATCCTTCAAAAGAAGGAGAGGATGATATGAACCGACCAAGCATCAAATTATTAATTTTATCTTATTTAATAACTATGATGTAATTTTAATATTTTCCAGTTTTATCCTTTTTAATAATGTTTAGATAGGGTTAATTTAGTCTTTTCACAATGAATTAGGGTTTTATTGGGAGGCTATTTAAGCTTTGCCTTTAGGTTGTTTTAAGGAAGTTTTTGATAATTGAAGTTTTAAGGTTTTCTATGAATGAAAATTCTTTGGTTGATGATAGAGCCTCATCACCATCTTTTGCAATTCTTGATTTAGGGTTGCAAACCAAGAAAATTCAGGTAAGTTTAATCACCTTCCTTGTGGAGTGTTCGAACTTGGTGTGAGGAATTAGTTCTTCTTATCTATTGGTCATCGTAATCCAAATATAATCCATTCCCTTGGATTTTTGTCAAATTGATTTCGGGGTTCAAGAATTTGTTATTAGAGGTTCGCCAATTGGGTTCCTAGTTTACAAATCTTAGGATTTTCATATCATAAAATTTCACAAAAATTCGTCTGAAACCCTCATCAGTTCATCAGATCTTCATCCTAAATTTCGCCTGTAAACCTAAAGGTGAAAACATTCATCGTGTTTGATCTTCATTCTAGTTTGATCTTCGCAAACCCTTTGCTGGTCATCTAAATCCATCGTGTAAACCAGCCTAACCGTGTGAAACCCATCTTAGATATTCGATTGTGATGTCCAGTGCCTCGGTGGTCTAAAAATCGAGCTTCAACCAAGAAAATTTTCATTTGAACCACACCGAGAAAACCAGATTTTGCATTTCAGGTACGTTTCATTTAAGAATATTCATTTTAGAGTTGTTATTAGGATAGTACTTGAATTTTGCTGGGTGAATTAGTTTCATTTGGTCTATATTTTTTATCTGGTAGTAGTCGAATATAGGAAAATATCACAATATAGGAAAATCGTTTTGTGTATTGGGTTTCTTTCTGTTGTTTTGTATTCGTATGCGTTCGTGGAATGAAACTTCTGTTTGTTTCTATGTGTTGATAGTTAAAAAGGTAATATGCTCTGTGTTTTTGAATTTATGATGAGTTTCAATGAAATGGGATTTGGGCTGCTATTTTGACAGTGCCTATGCCTAATGGCCATATGAATTGACTAGCTTTATTACATTAATCAGATCTGGCAAGTTATCCATTGAAGATGTTATATAATTGAGTTCTACCAACCCACCAGTGAAGGTATTAAACAAGAATGTTTGGAAATTAGGAGAAAATTAGTCCATATTAGATGTGTAGTAGAACACTTATCTATAACCTTCCTAGCTAAAGGGACTTTGGAGCTTTTCTATTGAAATGGCCTCACGACAGTATGAGGTGTAAGTCATGTTTTGTCAATTTTTTTTCTTTAAAAGAAATTATGGCTCGTGAATTAATTGATAAGGAAGTGATTTCTTTGTTTGTGTAATATCATGCTATTGATTGATTGTCTCATTAAGTACTCATATATGAACTTTTATTATTATAAGTGTGGTATAGATTACTTATTGTCCTCATTTTCTTGTCCTTTCATTTTTAGTTAGTTAAGAAGTTTTGGGTGCGGCGTTGTTTAGTCTAAACATTCCTCTTTTTGTGAAGATGCACCATATAAAATAGGCCTTTGTTTTGCCGATGTTGCCTATAACTTCTTTTTGTTTCTTCTCTACTTGTTGTTTCAAGCGAAGTACCAATGCCATAATTGAACTAATTACTCAATATTTCTTCTCATATTTGTAGATTGTTTGGTGTCAGCAGTTCTTTGTCTTTTCAAATTTGCTAAATAAAGTAAGATCTCAATCTTTTACTCATCATTCATCAATTTGTTTAGAAGGTCTGTGATGATATTTACAATTGTGCATAGAAATGATTTGAGAACTCTTGCAGTTTGCTTTCTGCTCGTGAAAAAATGATTGCTTATTTTTATCTACATTTGATGATATTTTTGGTTGTTCTTACACTCTTCAAATGCACTTCTTACACTTTTGAAATACACTCCTCAAAATTTACTTCATTTGATGAAAAATTGAATTTTGTAGTGCGTGTGCATGTACGTGTGCGTGTGTGTGTTCTCTTGAAATTTGTGGGAATAAAAAAAATGGGGGGTTTCTCATGTTTCATTTCTCTTCTTTCTTCCTTTTCTTCCTCTTCTTCCTCTCCAAATTTCTCTCAAAATCTTTCTTCCTCTTAAGCTAGGGTGCACATGTAACTTTTTTTCTTCAAATCTTCCTATTACTTTTATGTACCCATGCTAATGTTCTTTCTCTTACAAGTTATGTGTTTGAATCCTACTTTATGCAATTTTTTTAATTTTCTTTTAAGAATTTGTTTCCACATTTCTTTATTTTTCTTTTTCTTTATTAATTTTTAATTACAAAATTCTCCAAAATTTATATTTTATTTTATTTTTTAAATTAAAAAATTTCTTATATTTATGTTTATATAATATTTTAATTTTTAATATGTACATTAATTCTTTTATATTTTAATTTTCAACTCCCAAGATCAATATTTATTTTTATTTTTTTTTCATTTTATACTTGTGTCCATATTTATAATTTTTTATAATAATTTTTCTATTTACAAAATAATTATGTTACATTTATATTTTATTTATATTTGAACTTTTAAATTTATCTAATATTTAGATTTGTATCTTATTTTAATTTTCAATATGCATATTAAACTTTTTATATTTCAAGTTTTTAGTATTAATTTTTGCAATATGCGTGTTTATATTATTTTAATTATATGATCTGAAATCTAGTTGAATTTTTTTAGAGTAAACCGAATAGAATTTTATAATATATAAATGTTTCTGACTTAGACATTCATTTAACTTAACTTTAATATTTTACAACTACGATATTTACATAATTATATAATTAAGTTGGATTCGACTCGATATCATTTAAGACAAATATCTTTTGATGTTTAATGTACGACACACGCACATAGATGTATTTTAGACCAATGTGTGGGGGTGTGTGTCGGGGTGTGGGTGCGTGCGTGCTTGTGTGCGTGTGGGTGTCCGTGTGGGTGTGTGTGGGTGTATGTGGGTGCGTGTGTGTGTGTGTCTTTTTCTTTCACAATATGAATCTTTTATGAATGTTTATTTAGATATACACATTTTGATTAGTTACAAAATGAATCTTTTAAGTTTGGACATAAAATGTGGCGTTATGGCGTAAGTAATATAATGTTCTCCTTTGGTTCTTTCTTAAGTCTTGTATATATATAGGTTTCTTGTTTATTGGCCTTTCAACTTTTTTTAGGTACTTGCAATCAAAAGATGTTTCAAATTACATCTTCGTTGATCTGTCCCTGATACCTGTTGGACACATCACTCAGAAAGTTAGATATGGCAACCTGTGTAGCAGATTAATGGCTTCACTTGAAAACCAACTAGTTATGGCACCTTTTAATCCAGGTTGGTAATCAACTTATTTATGAATTTGTAGTTAATTTATTGCATAATAGTGAACATGAACTTCTTATCTTCTATGTAGTAGTCATTGGGCACTTCTGGCTATCAACGCGGACGATGAGGCAATTTAATAACTTGACTCACTACGAACAACATCTAGAGTCGATATTAGATATGTAACAGACACGTAAGTTAACTTCTTTCATATGTTATTTAACTGTTTTAAAGTTTACTTTATTTCAACGTGTAGCTGTTTCTTGGTTATAGGGCTACTGCGATCTTTCGATCCCAGAAGAATATTCAAAAGGTCAAAAACAACCAATATGAAAAACAGTTAAGGCAAGTGTAAACACATTAATTCATCATTTAAAAGTATACATATATAGGTTATTCATAGTGCATATGCAACATTACTTACATTTTGTAATTTATGTATTACAGTGTCCTTTACAAGCCAGAACAATTGAATGCGGGTACTATGTAATGAGATACTTGAGAGATATAATCAACAAAGGGAGCATAGTAGTCACATACTCGATATGTTAATGATTATTTCACAAATTATTTAGTTGAAATATAGAATTTGACAAAACAAGTATTAACTTCAATATTTTGGGCTTTGTATATAGTAAATTGATACAAGGAGCCCATACAGTCAATTTGAGTTGGATGAAGTGCGATTAGAGCTAGCTGATTTTCTAGGTGACCTCATGTGATATGGTGATAAATGTTGAACATTTTAGGTTGGATTTTCAGTGATATAATATGGAATCATCTTTTTGAGATAGGTTGCTGATATTTTTTTTTAACATGTTTTTTGAGCTAGACACTTATTTTAATTTGTTCATATATATATTGGATATGTAAGTATATTGTAAACTGTTATTCCTTTTCCTTTTATTTACACAAATATTTCTTAAGTTGTAAAAAAATATCAAGTTTGAAATATATTTTGTCTTTTAAGGATTGAATTATATTGATGAGAAAGTTTAGAATCAATTTTATTTGGGTGAAGGATTTAGAAATTTGGTGAAGTGTTGTAAAGGATGAATTTAAGGGAAGTTAAATTATAAGTGAGGGATAATATGGTAATTTTTTTATTAAAATAAATCAATTTTTTTAAAAAGAAAAGTTCTACACTCTTCTTCTTCGTTTTCCTTAGCATCACGATGGCAGCCCCCTCCCCTTTGCTCTCTCTCGATCTTTCTCGCCGCCGCCATCACTCCCTCTTTTTTCTCTCTCTTTCGATGTCAAACACCGTCACTTCACCCATCGAACATTCACATCCACCGCTCTCTTGCATCAGAGCTTCTTCGTCGTTTTCGTTCAATGTATACGACTCTCGAACTCTGTCTGCGTCGAGCAACTGGCACCAGCATCGACGCCATTAGTCACATTGTGCGTCGTCTCTCTCCTTTTCTCTCCTTCACGCTGACGACCAGCACACGACAAGGAACCCACGGACGTTGACCCCAATTTATGAGATAACATTATATCATAACCCCACAAACGCGAATGCGAACCAGCTCACGTTCTTTTCCAGCTACCTCACGTCAAAATCTAAGATTCGAGATAAAATTTCTTTATTTTAGTTAGATTTTTGAAGATTTTTTACTACCTATTAAGTTTCGACTTCGATTTCACGATACCCCTTACATTTTTATGTTACATTTGGATTCTTGGGGGATTTTAGTCGCTGTCCAGCCGTGGAGATGCTCTAAATTGGGCATTTTGGCACAAAGTTGGTAAGATTCTAAGCTCTATAGAGCAGGTCTTGAGTACGCATTTAATTTTGGTGCTAATATTGTATAACCCATAACGTTGAATACTAGATTTCAAATTTAGAAGGTTGTTAAGGTGATGTCCATCAAAATTAAGGCTACTTTGATAAGTGTTTGGTAAATTTTGAGTAGTTATAGTAAGTTTTCTTGGAGTCTTTGAATATCCATTTGGTTTTGGCATGAAATTTATGTCACCTATGTTGTTTTGGCTTGAAAGATTGAAGTCTTGGAGGTTTTTGAACGGTTAGCCAAAACGTTTAAGATTTTTAGACAAGTTTGGATAAGTTTTTATGGTTATTGACCCATTAGATAGTTACCAAGATTGTTAATTGATCTAAATCTCTAAAATCTCAATAGTTGGTATAAGAGCGTAATTTGTTGAAAGACCCAATAAGTTTGATTAAGTTTGGATTCTCATTTGGTTAAGATTCTAGATTTGAAGTCTACGGATGCGTAAAGGAAGAGCTTAGTTTAAACTAAGGTGATTCGTGAATAGTTAAATTTAAGAGTAAAGGATGAGAATTTAGGGACTTTAGAAACATAAAATAACCGAAGTTGATATTACGAAGTGTTTGGAGATGGTTGAGTCGTCTTGCCGTGTGAGGATAACTTAATGATCTCAATCATTGTTTTCAAGTCAAACCAAAGTTGTGAAATCTTATAATCCCAAGGGATCGAGTTATTGACAGTGAGTGACCCTTAACTTAAAATATTCTTGAAACTTTTATGAAATAGTTTCTATGGATTTGAGTGATTTGATTGAAATCATTGTATGTTGATCATGAATATGGTTTGAATTCAAGTTCTAAAGATGATTTTCATCGATTGTTTACAAAAATTGGATTTCAATGGTTCTATGGTAAATGAACTTTCTTGAGAACCGATTTACTATAAAATGATTTCTTGGGTATATATGAATTATACTTGATAATTGTGCCAAGAACATGATTTAATTTTGTTTTTGAATATTGGTGAAAGGACAAAGGATTTATCATGAATGACTATGATTTATACAAAAGGATTTGAGCTTTGAAAGTTATTTACATGACACATTTATATCAAATTTGTGTTTGATGATATGGATTGAATATGACTTTATGAAAACGTGTTTTTGACCATGTTTGGTTTCTAAACATGAAATATGTGATTTTTATGAAATAAAATTGGTGATTGTGCATAAACTACGCAAATTTATTTCTGTAGCACCACCTACGGTTGTCAGGGGATTCTGAGGCTAAAACAGGTCGTGACCTAAGATCGAGAACCTGAACCTAGGTGAAGATGTGGATACATATTGTGGATTTGGCTTTGGGCCTAGATTAATCCTTAGAGGGTAGCTCTATGTGCACATAGGAGTGGTGACGAACATGATGTGAATATTGTGATAAGATTGCCATTGTGCAGATAATGCATATGTGTGAGCTCAGTTTGGTTGCATGTTTCCTTGTTGATTTGAATCATGTGTGAGCTATTCTCGATCGTATATCCAACGAATTTTGCATAGTAGATCAAGATGTGTTACGGGATATAGTACGAGGTAGATGGTATGCATGTATGAGCTAGGTATGGTTGTATGCTTCATTGTTGACATGGAACATATGTGAGCTATTCTCGGCTGCATATTTTCCATAGCCTTTGGAGTTGATTTGGATATGGACAGGTTTGAGGAGATTTTAAATATGTTTATAACTACTTTACATTAAGCATTCATAAGCTTTAATCATGTTTTCTTATAACTATCAGAACGTGTTCGCTTATTCTTTATTAGATGCATGTTTTATAATTTCATTTTAAAAACTTTTCACTCACTGCGCATTAGTTCACGTTTTAAAATATTTTTACCCTCTCCCAGGTAGCGAACAAGTGTCAGGTACCGTTGACCATCTCACCACTTTTGGGTGTGACTTGTGAATAATAGAATCGGTGACGGGGATGAGAAACTCTTTTCAGAAAACTATAGTTAAGTGTAATCTATTTGTATTTATTTTTAATGTGATATTTAAGCTTTGTTGGGACATAGGGCGATTTGTTATGATCGTTCTTTATGTTGTAAGTGTGTATATATAATGCCCTTTCATAAATCTTTTGTTGAAGGATATATATATATATATATATATATATATAAGATATTATAATTAGTCCTTTGTTGGAACGATGTACGAAGTTCTGTTTGGGTTAAATGTTTGAAGAAACTAATTTATTAGTGTTCAATATTATTGGTTGGACTATATTAGTGTTTGAAGATAATGTAGGAAGTTCAATATTAGTGTTTAAAGGTATTGCAAGAAGTTTGATATTGTATATTTTGAAGTTAATTAATGTAGGAAGTTCAATATTAGTGTTTAAAGGTATTGCAAGAAGTTTGATATTGTATATTTTGAAGTTAATTAATGTAGGAAGTTCAATATTAGTGTTTAAAGGTATTGCAAGAAGTTTGATATTGTATATTTTGAAGTTAATTAATGAAGGAAGTTCAATATTAGTGTTTGAAGTTAATGGCCAATATTGTTGATTGGTTGTATATATACTGTATTAGGATTGCAAAACAAGTGCAAATACAAGTGCAATTACATGGGTATAATAAATTTAAATTTAAAAAAAAATTGCAAATTTTCTTGACGGTGAAACACTATTAAGTATAGTTTAAACTTGACAGTGTTAAAGTGTCAAGAATTTACACCATTTAACAGTAAAAAACCGTCAAGAGTAACTCATTCTTGACCGTGCAAAATCGTCAAGATTGAACTTTATTTGATAGGTTAATGATGTCAACTAAAATATAGATTTGACGGTTAAAAATTGTCAAGTAAAGTGTCGGCTTGACACTTATACATTGTCAAACAAAAAGTTCCTTATTCTTGGCACTAGATCACTTGACAGATTGAAAATCGTCAACTAGTCTGATACTGGACAGTGAAAAACTGTCATAATACAGTTTAGGGTTTAGGGTTTAGGGTTTAGGGTTACTGTCATAATACAGTTTTTCTAGTAGTGCCATGGGCTTTGAAATGGAGTCTATGTACTTCAATTTAATGTGACAGCCTGTAGATCTACCTGAAGGGGTGAAACCCATAGAGTGAAAATGGATCTATAAGAGAAAAAGATATTCAACTAGGAAGATACAGTTCTTCGAAGCTAGGTTTGTAGCAAAAGGTTGTACCCAAAGAGAAGGGGTTGACTATGAGGAATTTTTTTTTTTTCATTTCTATGATAGGGATTCTCTTATCCATAGCCGCATTTTATGATTATCAAATATGAAAAATGGATGTCAAGACTACTTTTTTGAATGACAATCTTGAAGCGCGTATCTTTATGTCTCAGCTCGAGAAGTACATAACTCAAGGTCAGGAGCAAAAAGTTGCAAACTTAATCAATCCATTTATGGGATAAAGCAAACATCCAGATCTTAGAACATTAGACTTCATACTGTAATCAAATCTTAAGGTTTTGACCAAGACGTTCATGAGCCTTTTGTATAGAAGAAAACAACAAAGGTAAAGTAGCTTTCTTAGTACTTTAAGTGGACAATATATTTCTCATTGGGATTGACGTAGGATACCTAACTGATGTTAAAACTTGGCTAGCAACCCAATTCCAAATGAAGATTTAGGAGAGGCGCAGTTTGTTATTGGGATCCAAATCAGCAGAGATCGTAATAACAAAAACACTAGCACTGTCTCAAGCAACCTATATGTCCTAAAACTCGTAAATAGTAAATGTAATTTGTTGACCGTTATTAATAAAGTGTTGTTATTCTAATTTCAATAAAGGTTTATTGGTTATTTTATTAGTTGTCTTATTGACCTAAATTCAATAAACTAACATCTTAAGTTGCTTTATGAGTCTTGAACTATATGTGAAGAAATACAAGGATCAATGTTTGAGATACAGTTTAAAGAGTATATAGTATAGGGATAAGACTTTGTACCTTATCCTGGTAACACTATGGATACGACTAGGGGTGTACATAAGCCGAGTTGGGTCGGGTTGGAGAAAAATTATGGACTAACCCAAAGTCACTTAGTTGGCAAATATTGAACCGGACGGTTCAATATGCAAGGGTCAACCCAACCCATAAAATCCAGGTTGAGCAGGGTTGGGTTGGCAGGTTGTATACATTTTATCAAGCTGATGGTCAAATTGAAAAAAAAAAATATTAAAAAACAGTACCCTTTGATACATTTACTTACAACAATGTAATCAATTACTAATACATTTAACTCAATTAGAATAACCAAAATTAAATTTGGCTAATGAAAAATTCAGAGCAGTGGAATTGTAAAAGGATTAAAAAGGAAGGATTTGACCAAAGTTGTAAAAGGATTTGACCAATTCAAAGACGTAAAGTCCATAGAATCCAGAGAATGTTCAAAGCAGCTGCAACTTGTTGTCATTCATAATAAATCATAAACACAATTACAGATGGTCACAAACAAAGAATGAGCATATTATAGATATTTAATAGAAGATAAGCAAAGATCAACATACAATTAAACATACAAAACTCTCTTCTTCTTTTTTTTTCTTCTTTTTTTATGTTTTTTGGTGTCACTAGAGAGATGGAGAGGAAAAGGAGTTTAAAAAAGGGAGGGTTATAGCAGAGATGAATCACATAGATGAAAGACGATAGGGGATTTGCATGAGAAAAATGGGCACCTGCGAAGCAAGCTGCAAAGACCATAGGCGTCGGACGTCTTCAAGCGATGGCGTCTACGAGAGAAAGAAACATATACGAGACAAAGGCAGAAAAATTTAGGGGCTACGCGCGTCTACTGAGTAGGTTTAGGGTTTTTCTTATATATATATATATATATATTATTGTTACTATTAAATATTAATTATATTTAACTTCGACTAGTTAGGGTCAACCCAACCCATGCAGTACAAGAACCAACAACTCGGCCCAAATTTAATTTTTTTCAAATATGCAACCCAACTCAATCCAACCCAAAATAAAATTTAACCCAACACAACCCTTATGGCAGGTTGGGTAAGCCGAGTTGGTTGGGTTGTCGATTTTTTTTAACACCCTTAGATACGGCCAACTATGTATTTGATACAAACACAATGATCCAACGAGTTCAAGTAGGTGACATGCGAGTGAGGGTATCTTATGTAATGAGTTTGAATAAGACTAAACCATGAAATAGTAAGCACTAGATGTAACTTCGTTGACTAGTTAGGTTTCTATTTCAATAGGGTGACCTAGGCAACTTAGTCTTAATCCTCAGTGTATTATGAACTCATGATCACGAGGGATTGTCTTTTAATTTGTACGGGTGACAGTGGCCAGATTAAGCATACCATTTTGGAAACAAGACCGAGTGGGGAGCTAGGAACATAATCACACCAGATGGAATTCACTCTTTTTTTACGTTAGGGTCAGTAGATGAGTGTTCTCCTAAATGGTATCTCTAGAACTTGAAAAAACAGTCATACCATCTCTATGGCACGAGAGTAATTTTTGTTTATTGGTTGGACCATAAATAGGTTGTTTATTAAAGGAGCACTAATATTTAAGGACTAAGAAGTTACCTAGGGATAAAATGGTAATTTGATCCAATTGGTGTTACAGACACTTATGAAGGACTAACTTGTCGTTATTAGTCTATATCCATGGGACACAGAAATATATCTACAGTGAGAAGAGTGCAGCTATGAGTTTGTAGTGGAGTGTACACACAATTAACGAATATTGATTAATGTGGTTAATGAGTTTAGCCAATTAATCGCATATCGTTGTAGCTTCTAATCTGTAGGTTCATTAGGTCTCTTTTCTAGCTTGTAAAGGGTAATGAGGTTCATATATCTTAGATATAATTTGAAAATTTCAAATTAACTTAGGAAACTAATACAAAGTATGGTAATACATTATAATATAAAGTTTATATTTTAATGAAACTTTATAATATGCATTTTATTTGGATGTGATTGAAAATTAATTTATGAGAGATTAAAATATTTGAATAAGTTCAAATACGAATTTAATGTGAATTAAATTCATATTAAAACTATATTATAAAATTTAATGCATATATGATACATATTAAAATTATAGGTTATGAAAAAATGTTATATATGAATATGATTCGAATCTGGATTAAATTAAATATAAGATATTCTATTTCGTAATTAATTAATTGAAGAATTAATTAATAGTTTAGTTTAGTTCTATTTAATTAAATTAAAACTATAGGTTATATGAGAGATTTTTATTTAAATATGATTTAAATGAAATATTAATTAAATATGATTTAATTAATTATTAATTTAACTAATTATCATAATATTAATTTAATTTAAATTAAATTAAATAACTCTTTTAAGGGAGTTATTTTTTAGATAACGTGGGATGATCCTATGTATACCTCATTTCTATCTAACCTTCTTTTCTTCATCTGATGAAGAGGGAAAGATATTACTAAGAGTCTGCAGAAGAATGTGAAAATACGCATATAGAATTTTCTCTCAAAATTTTACACTCTGAATTTTTTCTCTATAAATTCTCAATCCATTTTGGTTACCACAAGCCAAAACGTCAATAACTGAGAGGTTAGGAAAGGTTTCAAATAGTGGTGGCTGCTCCAATTTGACATTTGTAGATACAGAGACGACCACGAGAGTATGTTTCAATTTCTCTGTGTAATCTAATTTTATTTATAAAAAGCTTGCCTAGCCATTAATAAATTTTACAATATGTTTATCTTTGTATTTTTATTGTAAATGTATTGTTATTTTAAAATTTTCAATTAGTCTGAGTAATGGTTCTGTCAATATTTTTCGTTGCATAAGCGCTCTTATCCCTTCACTACATCCTTATCAACATCGACTTCAAGCATCTCATGATCATTGTCAACTTGATCTTCAAATTCACAACCATTTATATATGGTACTTCATCAATATCATCTTCCAATAATATTGCTACATCTTCATAATCATGCTCAACATATATCTCAAATGCCATCCCATCATGACATCTTTATCAGATTCTAATAATCGAAAACCATTGACGCCTTTAGTTGGATCCTTACCTCACAACTTTTGATAATTATAATATCCAAATTTTTAAGAACATCAATTACCTCAAAAAATGACCAATAATCTTGATCAAAATATGTTTCTTAACAGATACATATTGAAGATATGGCTAATGTACAAGTAACCTTTATGATGAACCTTTACCACAAATGTGGCCATCTATGCATACTAAATAGAATATAGTAATTGACAGCAAAATATTAAAAACTAATGACAAAAACTCAATAGATTTTTGTGATTTTTTTTTTTTTTTTTTTGTCAATGCTAACTTTTTTTCACTCACCGCATTAGCATAACTTTAGCATTATATGAAACTCCAGAAATTAATTTGTGTAATACATAGAGATGAAATGATTTTTTCTTTTTTAAAATGCAACTTAACGAGGTATCCAAATAAGTAAGCGGAAAAACAGGAGATAAAACAAATTTTCTAAAAGATAATACCTACCAAATTTCTAACGTTGCTTACCGAATAAATTTTCTAAAAGAAAAAAATTGTTAACAAATCAACTTAAATAAATTTAAATATTTTATAATTCTAAAATTTTAATTCTTCGTTAAAAAGTTAATTTTTTTTTTTTTTTTAGAAAAGAGAGAGTTAAACTTAATAATTTTAACTTTTTAAAAGTATTGGAGAATTGGAAAATACCCTCTCCTTCAAGGATTAGGAAATTAATCCAAAATTCAAATCCTAAAAGCATTGGGAAGAAATTGAACCTATAAATAAAATCACTCATCATTTTTTCCTTCTCAAACTTCTCACTCATCAACCTTTCACTAATCATTAATGACGGCTTCAACCAAATCATCTTTCTCTCTTTTTCTTTTTCTTTTGGTTATTGTTTTGGGTTCATCCAAAGCTCATCCATTGAAAGCTTGTAACGAGAAATTAAAAAGTGCTTTGTTCATGGCGAGTGAGATTGGCGGCGATGACTATAACTATGTGCTATTCCAAGGGAAAACTATTCAAGAGGCAAAAGACATGGTTCCAGATGTTGTTCAAACCATAAAGAGTGCCGTTGAGGTAAATTTATGTCTAAAATAGATCATATTTCTTTCTCCTTTTTTTTTGTTACTCATATTATTGAAAGCTTTATTTACTTACCTTTCTTTTGCTCTTAATGTTTTTAGAAAGTAATAAGCTACGGTGCGACTGAAGTTATTGTTCCTGGAAATTTTCCAATTGGATGTTTTCCTATCTATCTCACCGGATTCCAAACCAATGATACATCTGCTTATGATGAACTTCATTGTTTAAAGGATTTGAACGGTTTAGCAAGCTATCATAATGATCAAATCAAGCAAGCCATTGAAGTACTCAAAAAAGAGAATCCACATACCGTTATTGTATATGGTGATTATTACAATGCATTTTTGTGGATTCTTCGTCGTGCTTTTGTTCTCGGTAGCTTTTTTCTCTCTATTCTTGTATCATTTTCTCTTTAACTTACAAAAGATTAAAACATTATTGCTCAATCTTATAATGCTTCTATCAACTTTTGTATATGAACAGGATTTGATGAAAGTTCGTTGCAAAAATCATGTTGTGGGATTGGAGGAGATTACAACTTTAACATCATTCAAATGTGTGGACAACCTGGAGTTCAAGTTTGCCCAAATCCTAATGAACATATCAGTTGGGATGGAGTCAATTTGACACAAAAGACTTACAAATTCATGACACATTGGCTCATACATGACATTTTTCCAAAATTGCATTGCATTATTTAAATTTTATTTGTGGTTGTGTTTTAATTGTTCTGTAATTAATTAGTGAAATTATACTTAAAGAATTTTATTAATAAAGAATGAGTATTAATTTTAGCTTCCTAATGGCATTGTTAATTTATTATTATTATTTTTTTTTGTGTGTGGTGGTGCTGTTTTAATTTTCTCATTTTTCTCTTAACATTAAAATGTTTTAATATCTCTCTAACAACTAAGGGATATGTGTTTCTTGGTTGCAAATAAAATGTTTTCCTCCATTGGTTCTTGGTTGAATATAAAATTATAGTATTTTCGTTGTACCAATGCAAACATATGAACAGAGGATTTGATGGTATTAGTTGCAAATATTCTCAATACTATGTCCTATTATGTTTGACGACAAATTTTTGTGTCACATGAAAGATTACTTATATTAAATGAAAGATTAAATTTTCTAAATTGATTAGTAGAATTAACTGTCAACAGTAATTAAACAAATAATCTTTCTGTGAAAGTTAAAAGTTGAAACCGTTTGTTATCTAATAGCGGTGTAAACGATTTGGTCCAAGGTGTCTGTAGAAAATTGAAACCAAACCGATAGGTTTGTTGAGTAAATTTAGAAGCCAAAATTTAACTAGACCCAATGGAAAGTTGCACCACTCAAATTGATTAGACCAGTGACTTGGTTCGTTCGGTCTCGGATTGAACTCACAACCTAGCATTTAAGGAGTGCCTATCCACCAACTTGTTGGTTCGAGCTTTCAGACTAATTTTAATGTAGTAGGCGTATCGTATTATGGTCAAATCCTAAATCTATTAGGATTAGGATTAGTTTCTTTTATCAGGATTAAGATTAGTTTCTTTTATTTATTAGGATTATCGTTAGTTTCTTTTATTGATTAGGATTAGTTTGCTTTCGCTATAAATAGGGTACTTTCAAATGCCTAGGAATTATATGTTTGTGGATTTTTTTTATGAGATTCTAATGCCTGAGAATTACAAATGTCTATGTTTGAGGTGCAGGATTTGGAAATCAGAGTTTCTGATGCATGTGTTTGAGGTGCTGGTTTAGAGGAAAAATATGGGTGGTTGGAATTTTAGCAAAATTTAAAATCAATAAGAATTTAGGCCCCTTTGGTCCAGGATTCATTTTCGTTTTTATGTTTTCAAAAACAAAAAATACAAAGAAAAAAATTAAAACATGTTTGGTATACATGTTTTTAAAAACTATTTCTAAAAACAGCACTCGAATAGCTCATTTTTTAAAACAATAAATTTTCATTTTTTTTTCTTAGATTTTGTTTTCAAAATTTGTGAACATGTAATATACTATTGCATTTCAAATTAACAACCAAACACGACTTTTGTATTTTGAATCCTAATTAAAAATTTTAAAATAATTTTTGGATCACCAACCGAGCGGGGTCTTTTTGATATTTCGAAATTGTTCTTATTGGAATCAAATAATTCATCTAAAGAGAATTTAAATAGATTATAACTATTTTACTAGATCTCTAATATTTTATTTTTAAAAATCTCTTTTTTTAAATTGAGATTTACTTAGTAAATCCAGTTTCTTTCAATACCATATATCTTTTACAAATTTATATTAAATAATTAAATATTATACAAATAATATGTTTTTAAATATTATATCATATATTTTCTAGGTTTGTGTGAGAGTAATTTTTTTCAACTCTCTTTTCCCTCGCCACAACCGCAGCCAATAGTGCTCGTCTTTGTTGTATTTAACGGCAGCAGCCACGTCACTAGAAGAAGTACAATTTCCGACCACAACGGTGACGACGATGTCGGAGAGCTTGGCGGATATGTGTTGCTAGAGGCGAAGGCAATTGGACGGGCACTTGATGTGAAAGATGAAGGAGTAGGTGTTGGGAAAATAACACCGATGGAAATTGATTTTGTTGGCTGAGTCGCGGATCTCGCTCTCTTTAAGACGTTTCGC
>JBBPDJ010024448.1:0-20727 GCA_037974625.1 Cucumis cinereus | reverse complement strand
TTTAATTGGATGTTGTGTTCGGTGGGAAAGCTTGTTAATTAAGCTACCATCAACCAAATTGAAGGAGAAGAAGAGAATAAAGAGAAGAAAATCGAGAGGAATGAAGAAATTCAGGTTTTTTATCACCTTGAGAAGAAATGAGAAATTGAAATCAATTCTCAACCAATTTGGACAAAATTTGATTCTAAAGTGATTAGAAAAGAGAGTAGAAGTTGACCGTAGTTTCAATTTGGAGGAATTTGGTAGAAGAGATCACTGAATTTGAAGGAAAAGTGCTCGAATTGCTGAAAAATGCAAAAACTGGACCCGAAACTTTGAAAATTAATTTCTCCGTCTACAGGTCGAGTTAAGGTCTCAATTGGAGGTAAGCTAGAATAATAGTTCATTTAAAGTTCTGTAAAAGAAATTAAGTTAAGATGGTCAGTGAGGATCGTCAAGGTAAGGACGAGATTCGTTGGCTTCACGTCGTCTCCTAGGCTAGGGTTAGAGGGTCTGGGAGAGGGTGTGACAGCTTGGTATCAGAGCAAGAGTTTAGTACTCTGGGAGTTAGAGTTAGAGAAAGGATTAGGAAGTTGGGGTGTTCAGAAGAGTAAAGAGAGTTTAAGAGTCTCGTAACATGCATGTAGGTAAGAGGCAAGTGTAACATGTCTAATAGATTGACGTGATACAGAAAATTATGCCTCCACGAAAGAAAAACAGACAACGTAGGCAATACGTCGAAGGGATGCGCGATCCTACCCAGGCTCAGTTTGAAGGGGAATCTAGTACCCCTAGAGAACAAACAGATCTAGAGAGACATATGTTTTTGCAATTCGTGCAGAGATTAGTAGAATCATTTGGATCATTATCCCACGATCCATAGAGGAGATATAGTATCGAACGACTCAAAGCTTTAGAAGCTTTGGTATTTGAGGGCTCGACTGACCCAACAGATGCAGAAGCTTGGCTGAATCTGTTTGAGAAATGTTTTAGTGTTATGGACTGCCCAGATGAGAGGAAAGTCAGATTGGCAACGTTCATGTTGCAAAAAGAAGCTGAAGGCGGGTGGAGATCAATAGAGTCACGACGAAGGGATACTAGTACCATGAGCTGGAAAACCTTCAAAAGAATTTTTGAAGATAAGTAATATCCTAGTAATTACTGTGAAGCAAAGAAGGATGAATTCCTCAGATTAGTACAGGGTGCAGTGTCAGTTACAAAATATGAGAGGAAGTATACTGAGTTGTCACGGTATGCTCATTCTATTGTAGCATCAGGCACTGATAGGCACCGACAGTTTGAGAAAGGACTGAGGAAGGACATCCGAACATCAGTCACTGCTATAGCCAAGTGGGTAGATTTTTCACAGCTGGTCGAGACAGCGATGCAAGTAGAGTAGAGCCTGAGTGAGGGCAAGCAATACATGGGACCTAGTCGAACTGCTTCTACGACTAGTAGTTTTTGTGGACGAGACTAGCGAAGATTTACTCCAGGAGTGACTGGAAGGAGAGATTTTAAATCTCGCTCTCCTAGTCAGTCTTTAAGGAGAGATAGCTCAGGGAGTGCTTCTTAGAGGACCTCTAGTCGATCATCAGGATCATCATCAGGATAGAGGTCAGGACAGAGATTTTTCAGTAGCCCTGTTGATAGAAGCCTATGCATTAGTTGTGGCTGAACGCACAAGGGACCGTGTATGGCAGGAAAAGGTATCTGTTTCTACTGCAAGCAATCCAGTCATTCAAGAGAGAATGTCCACAGCTGCAGGTAGGATCTCAGGAAGGGCATCGGGCCCCATCACAACAACTCAGTTACCATAGGAATCAGGGGCTGGTGGCAGTAGTTCTAGTGGTGCTAAGCAGAAAGGGGTTGCAGGACGACCTCGACAGCAGGGAAAGATATTTGCGATGACTCAACAGGAAGCAGACAACGCGCCAGATGTCATTACTGGTACGTTACTTGTCTACAATTTACCTCCACATGTATTGTTTGATCCTGGAGCTACACATTCTTTTATATCTAGACTGTTTGTAGGTAAATTGAATAAGATGATAGAGTCACTGCCAGATGACCTAGTTATTTGTACACCTGTTCGTGATGTAGTGTTGGTCAATGACGTGATTAGAGACTGTGAGATCATAGTAGAAGGTGTCAGTCTATCTGTAGATCTGATACCTCTTGATTTGCAAGAGCTAGATGTGATTTTGGGCATGGATTGTTTGTATTCCAATCATGCTACCATGGATTGCCATACAAAGGAAGTGACTTTCCGGAGACTAGGAACAGCAGAGGTAATTTTCAGAGGAGAACGAAAAGTTATTCCTACATGTCTAATTTCAGTTATGAAAAGCTACGAAATGATGAGGAAAGGTTGTATGGCATATCTAGCACACGTAGTTACGTTAGAGGAAGCAGAGCTGAAACTTGCGGACGTCCCAGTAATAAGAAAGTTTGCAGATATATTTTTCGACGATCTATCAGGACTACCACCTGATAGGGAGATTGAGTTCAGTATTGATTTGTTACCTGGGACAGCGCCAATTGCACAGACACTGTACAGAATGGCACCAAGTGAACTAAAAGAGTTAAAGACTTAGCTACAAGAGTTAGTAGATAAGGGATACATTAGACCTAGTATGTCACCTTGGGGAGCTCCAGTATTGTTGGTAAAGAAGAAAGATGGAGCCTTGCGATTATGTATAGACTATAGACAGCTGAATAAGGTTGTGATACGTAACAAGTATCCTTTACCGCGTATCGATGACTTGTTTGATCAGTTAAGAGGTGCATCAGTGTTCTCAAAGATTGATTTGAGATCAGGATATCATCAGTTGAAGGTGAAACAATCTGATATTCTCAAGACATCATTCAGGACCAGGTATGGACATTTTGAGTTCCGAGTAATGTCGCTTGTTTTGACGAATGCTCCAGCACTATTTATGGATCTGATGAACAGGATATTCCACGAATATCTAGACTAGTTTGTTATAGTGTTCATCGATGATATTCTGATATATTCGAAAGACTACCATCTGAGAACAGTATTGCAAACATTGTGAGAAAAGCAGTTGTATGGCAAGTTTAGTAAATGCAAGTTCTAGCTTGACCGCGTAATGTTACTTGGGCATGTTGTGTCAGAAGATGGTATTAGTGTTGACCCTCAGAAAACGAAAGCTATTGTTGAGTGGAAGAGACCGAGCAATGCTACAGAGGTACGCAGTTTCCTTGGTTTAGCAGGATACTACAGAAGGTTTGTAGAAATTTCTCCCAAATAGCGTTACCTTTGACTTCTTTAACCAAGAAGAATGCGAGATTTGAGTGGTCAGAGAAATGTGATTAGAGTTTTCAGGAATTGAAAAAGAGATTGTTAACGACACTAGTATTGATTCTTCCAATGTCAGGTAAAGTTTTTGATATTTATAGTGATGCATCCATACAAGGGCAAGGCTGTGTGTTGATACAAGAAGGAAAGGTGATTGCATATGCTTCTAGACAGCTGAAGAAGCATGATGCAATTACCCTACTCATGATTTAGAGCTAGCAGCAGTAGTCCTAGTGTTGAAGATCTGTAGACATTATTTATTTGGTGAGAGGTGCCACATATTTACTGATCACAAAAGTTTGAAATATATCTTTGATTATAAAGTGTTGAATATGAGGCAGAGAAGATGGCTTGAGTTGATCAAAGATTATGACTGTTCTATTGAGTATCATCCAAGCAAAGCGAATGTTGTTGCAGATGTGCTCAGTAGGAAGTCCAGACTTCCTAAGGATGTTTTGTGTGGTATTCGAGTGAAATTGCTAAATGAGTTGAGGAATTCTAGAGCAGTAGTAGAATTGGAGAGATCAGGGAGTTTGGTTTCTCAGTTTCAGGTTTGATCTTCACTGATAGATGAGATTGTGAAAAGACATGCTGAGGATAATGTATTGCAGAAACTATTTGAGAAATCTCAGCATAATAGCAAAGTAGAGTTTGAGCAGAGAGCCGATGACACGATCATGAAACAAGAAAGGTTATGTGTTCCCAACCTAAAAGAGCTCAAAGATAATATTTTAGAAGAAACTCACAGCTCAGCTTATGCTATGCATCCAGGTAGTACCAAGATGTACAGGACTTTTAAGAAGACTTATTGGTGGACTAGTATGAAGAGAGAAGTAGCAGAATATGTTGATAGATGTCTGATCTGTCAACAAGTTAAACCAGTGAGACAAAGGCCAAGAGGACTTTTTCAACCACTTCCGATACCTGAATGGAAATGAGAGCATATTACGATGGATTTCTTGTTTGGATTACCCCGTACTTCCAGTGGATACGATGGTATTTGGGTTATTATTAATAGACTCACGAAGACAACACGGTTTATTCAGATCAGAGCTACATTTACGCTAGATCAGCTAGCTAAGATATACGTGGACATGATCGTGAGTCAGTATGGAGTGCCAGTGTCCATTGTGTCATATAGAGATCCGAGGTTTACATCAAAGTTCTGGCCTAGTTTGCAGAAGGCTATGGGTACGAAGCTAAGGTTTAGTACAACTTTTCATATGCAGATGGATTGGCAGTCAGAGAGGACTATACAGACGCTCGAGGATATGTTGAGAACGTGTGTCCTACAGTTTAGCGGTAGTTGGGATACTCACCTATCTTTGATGGAGTTCGCATATAATAACAGTTATCATTCTAGTATTGGGATGACACCATACGAGGCACTATATGGTAAATCTTGCAGAACTCTAATATGTTGGAATGAGGTAGGTGAACGGAAATTAGTTGGCCCTGAGTTAGTTTAAATCACGACAGATACAGTGAAATTGATCAGGAAGAATCTAAAGACTGCCAAGGATAGACAGAAAAGCTACGCTGATGTTAGGCGGAAGGACCTAGAGTTTGAAGTCTGTGACAAGGTATTTCTGAAACTATCTCCATGGAAAGGCATTCTTCGATTGGGACGAAAAGGTAAATTAAGTCCTAGGTATATTGGACCCTACAAGATTATAGAGAGAGTAGGATCAGTAGCCTATCGACTTGAGTTGTCTACAGAACTTGCAAGGATTCATGATGTTTTCCATGTGTCAATGCTGAGGAAGTATGTACAGGATCCATCACATGTGTTGTCAGAGCAACCAGTGGAGTTACAGGAGAACTTATCATATGAGGAAGTGTCAGTCAGGATTCTGGATAGAAAAGAGCAAGTATTGACAAACAAGACAATTTCGCTCATGAAAGTTCTTTGAAGGAATCACGAAGTAGAAGAGGCAACATGGGAAACAGAGGAACAGATCAAGAGAAAGTATCCGTCTTTACTTGAGTAGTTATTTTCTTAATTTCGAGGACGGAATTTTCAAAAGGGCGTGATAGTTGTAATACCTGACTTTTTATTTAAGTTGTTTGTTGTAAAAGTATTAATAAAATAATCGGAGGGTATTTTAGTAAATTTTTGGAAATGATATTTTAGTAATTTTGTTTAAAAATTAAATTACATCAAGGGCAAAGTGGTAATTTACTTGGTTTTGTAAAAAAAATTAATAATAATTATTTTATAAAAAGAAAAAGAAAAAGGAAAAGAAAAGAAAATTATTTATTTATTTATTTATATATTATTAATTTGTATTTATCTTTTGTTTAAAAAAAAGGGAAAAAGCCAAATTTTGGCCGAAAGGTGAAGGAAGAGGAAAAGTGGAAGTTGGTTTTGAAATTAAGCTCAATTTTTTTTAATTGGATGTTGTGTTCGGTGGAAAAGCTTGTTAATTAAGCTACCATCAACCAAATTGAAGGAGAAGAAGAAAAGAAAGGGAAGAAAACCGAGAGGAAGGAAGAAATTTGGGTTTTTGAACACCTTGAGAAGAAATGAGAAATTGAAATCAATTCTCAACAAATTTGGACAAAATTTGAGTCTAAAGTGATTAGAAGAGAGAGCAAAAGTTGACTATAGCTTCAATTTGAAAGAATTTGGCCGAAGAGACCGCTGAATTTGAAGGAAAAGTGCTCGAATTGCTGGAAAACGCAAAAAATGAACCTGAAACATTGAAAATTAATTTCTCCGTATACAGGCCGAGTTAAGGTCTCAATTTTGGAGGTAAGCTAGATTAATAGTTCATTTAAAGTTCTGTAAAAGGAATTGAGTTAAGATTATTAGTGAGGCTTGTCAAGGTAAGGACGAGATTCACTGGCTTCACACCATCTCATAGGCTAAGGTTAAAGGGTCTGGGAGATGGTGTGACAGGTGCTATGCAATAGAGGAATTTCATCGGTAAAAGTTTTATGGCGGAATAAACTAGTTTGAGAAGCTATGTGGGAGCGATAGGATGACATGAGAGCTCAATATCCATAGTTGTGTGAGGATTAGAACTTTTGAGAACGAAAGTTCCTTAAGGAAGGAAGAATGTAACATCTCAAAAATTAAGTTAACATTTAATTTTTAGTTACCAAGCCAATTATCTAAATTGATTTAAGTTTAAGTGGGTAATTTGATTTTTGTTTGTTGGGATGTTATTTATTTAATTTGGTAAGAAATTAGGAGGACTTTTTATGTGGTGGATTTTGTTTAAGAAAAATTAAATTTTTATATATTTATATATTTATTTATTTAATTAATTTAAGTGAGTTGGTGAGAGAAAGTAATAAGGTGGAGGAAAATTAATGAAGAGAGATGAAGGATTTGATTGTTTGAGGAAAGAGAAAAGATTAGAGTTATTTGGATTAGGAAAAGGAAAAGATAATAATAATAATAAATGTTATTATTATTATTTTATTTAAAAAGTTAAATAGAGTTTGTTGGGATGAGTGCAAGTTAAACAAAACCCTTCCTCTTCACGCTCATGAGTGCCACCCACCATCTGTGTTTCTTCACGTTGGCCAGCAACTCCGATGACGACGAACGACCAACTCCCCCGCTGCTTCAAGTTGAGCCAGCCGTGCGCCTAGTCAACCGTCGTAGTGGGTTTTTGGGTCGCACGTCTCCTCCACAAGCCACCACAAACGTCGTGGAGCCGTCGTGCCTCAACTCTTGTTCGTTGTCGCTGTGCTGTTTGGTTTGCCAGTCGCCGTCGCCGTCGTCGGTGGTTGTTTTTAGTGGGTAAGTTGGTGCTATTAATTGGGTCTTTGAGTACCCAATAAAGATTTAATTTAGAGTTCTTTCTGGAATTAATTTGGATGTTTATACTTGGATGTAAAGGTTGATTAGGAGCTTCGTTATGGAATTAATTCGTAGAATTTTCCCTACGAATTAAATTGGAGCTTTCAACGATCAATTGGTAACTTTAAGAGCGGATACTGAAGGGTTAAAATTAATTGATAATATTTATGGAAAAATTTATTAATTAAATGTTTTATGTTTAAAATCAACTTGAGTTATATTTCAAGCTAAGAGAATTTTCTGTATATTTAGGTAAGGGATTTACTACCGGATCCTCAATGAGATGTTATATGATAACATGATGATGTTATGTGATGATTGAATGCTTACATGACCTTAAGATGTTGCGTGATAGTAAGAATGTGTGTGACAATGAGATAGTGAGTTAATGATGTATGAGACGAGTTTACTAATTTTAATTAATAGTTTTTATGAGAAATTATTAATTAAAATTAAACGTGTTATGACGACTTGCTTGACCAACACAATGTTATGCATTTATGGTTTGTTATGGAAAAACTGTAGAGCATAGTATTTATGTTATACGATTGTGACTATTGGATGAAATTTTCATGTATTGATTGGACTAAGAATGCATGTTAGGAATTATGTTAGCTGTTAACTTTATCTATTAGCCAGTATACCCTGTACGAAAGTGTGTTTCTTCGAGTTCACCCGATAGATACGTGTTCCTTCAGGATCATTAGCCAGTTATGAGTGTTCCTACGGGATCACTAAATTATGTAGCACAGGGTATAGGATTAATAGAAAGTTAACAGTTCACCTAGCGGGCCCAGTAGTGAGTCCCTATGTATTTTATATACTCACCCCTTTCCATGTTTATTTTTCAGGCATAGGTAAGAGGAACCTGGTGAAGGACAAAAGGAAACCGTGACCATGCTCATTGGGACTTTCATGACCAGATGTTTCCGTTGCAGTTTTCGTTTCGATTTAAAGTTTTTAAAATGTTTAACGATTTTTGGACGATTTTTTTGACTAGGAGACCCTGACTAAATTGTTTTCAATCATTTATTTATATATATATATACATATTCTTTCTTTTTTTGACGTTTTAAATGAAAATATTTGTTTTGCATTATTTCTATCTTTCAGATTTACTGGTTTTAGTTAAG
Source organism: Cucumis cinereus (assembly GCA_037974625.1). Taxonomy (NCBI): domain Eukaryota; kingdom Viridiplantae; phylum Streptophyta; class Magnoliopsida; order Cucurbitales; family Cucurbitaceae; genus Cucumis; species Cucumis cinereus. The sequence continues at coordinate 12,482 of JBBPDJ010024448.1, read as the reverse complement.
TAATGGTTCGATTCGTTTTGGAAATTTGGGGCGTTACAGATGGTTTCAGAGTGGAACCTCTCTCAGTACGTGGTTCGAAGACGAACAAAGCGGAAGCCGGTGGGCATGTAACCCTCCAAGTTTTGGAGGGGGGCGTGAATTAACCGATATCACATCTGAGTGAGAGGGATCCTAAGAACATGAAAGTAAGGTTAAAAAGACTTAAAAGAAATGAAAGTTACTACCTATACCAGTAAGGTATACCTTCCTTTTCGGTGGCTCAATCATAAGAACTTCAAAGTTGAGCGTGCTTAGCTTGGAAAATTCTATGTTGGGTGACCTTTTGGAAATTTTTCTAGGATGCATGTGAATGAGGACAAAGTAGGCCGAAAGGACTTGTATTGGTTTATGGGGACAACTTTCACTCTAATAAGGACTTGTGTTGGTTTGTGGGGACAACTTTCACTCTAATAAGCTTTAACACAAGTAAGGATGATATGGATGATGCTGTAAGGTCGCAGAAGATGCAGAGAAATGTTTGGTTGTTAGAGGCTGAATCCAAAAAAAAAGTGAGGCACGCGTCTGGAAGAAGACTAGGGTTGACGTCATGCTGACGTCAACAAGCACAAATGGTGAGTGGCGCATGCAGATCAAACGACTTCGTCTTGGCTTCTGTTGATGGCTAGCAGACGACTCGGTACATGACTGACGGCTCACATGCAACTCGAGACGTGGCAGTTGACTCGCACACGACTCGAACGTGATGAACGGCGTGCATATGACTTCGAGTCGACTCAGAGAGCTTGGTGCAGCTTGTAGTGACTCTAGTTCAATTTTTGAGTCGGTTCAACTGTTTGATTTAAAGCTTTTTAGATTGGTTTTGGAGGTTTTGAAGTTGTTTTAGGATAAATTTATTTTAATTAATTAATTTTTATGCTTTATTTATCCTACGGACAAAATTTACAGGTTCATTTGTTTTTTAAATGCTTTGTGGATGTCATTTTGATAGATCCCATCATAGGTTAAGCTTGTTCATGCATTTTTATATATTATAATTGTTATAATGTATGGTATCAATGCATGATAATTAATTTTATGGATAATTTAATGTATGTTGATATATTAAATATATGAAATTGAAAAGTATGATGCATGACATCACTTGGATAAATATAATTTGTTATGTTTTATTAATATCATGTATATGCTTGATTGATTTTAATGAATTTTTTTAATATAAGTGTTATATTAATTAAAATGAAAATTAATTTTCATTGAGCAAAATACATCCATAATTTAATATAATAGTTATATTAATTTTAAAATTTGCATGCAATGTGGTTTATTTTTAAATTAATTATAATTTGATTATTTATTTATTAATTAAATCATATTATGCATGATTATAACAGTAATTAATTAATTATATAAAAGTTATAAAATTTGATAATTAGAAGCCGTCAACCTATAATAAAGAGTTGCATGCAAATGTAGGATCTTAGGATAATTTGATTTAATTTTAAATTGTTTAAAATTAAATAGACCTAAGATCACATAAGTTCTAATTAGATTAGAATTTAGTCTTATTTTAGTTTAATGAAACTAAATATGACAAATAGGATTTAAGGTTATAAGAAAACTCCACCGGTGAAGTTCTATCTAACGCTGGAGGTATTTAAGTTGACGGTTTACGGAACGCCTCCTACCTTTTAACTAATCCAGGATCGACGTTAAATTAACCTTATTCCTATTAGCAGAACAAGTCACTAGGTAATTTAAATGGTTTAATACACCTAGAAACTTTAAAGTAAAGTTTTATTATAAGAGTTGTAATAAGAATAGACTTAGTTAGATTTATTTTGATAGAATTTAGCTAAGTACAACAAAACCTAAATTATTAGAATATTTTAGTGGGAGAAAAATAGTATATATATGATATATCAATTTTTAGCTCTCACGTCCCTAAGAGTTCACACGTGAGACCATAATAGGCTTTCTCTCGCTCTGGACACAACCTTCCTTCAAAAAAGTGTTTATATGGATCAATAACAAGGTGAATAGAGAAAATCTTCGTAGTAAGTGGGAGAAGGACGTGTATCAAAGTATCCTACGGTCTCATCCATTAGGTTGCACTGTGAGATTTCTATGATCCGCCTGCGTGTCGTCCTGAAGCGACCATCCCTTCGAAGAACTTGGTCATAGGAGTTGGAAGACTGCAAACTCCAAAAATGGATAGAGTTTCTTAGGTTAATCTTCCATAGTTGTCGTTTCTAACGGTAGCCTGTTGATGCATGCCTCTAGGATCTGAAAATGAGAGGGTCACACTTACGAGATGAATTAAGTTAGTTAATGAATCCATGACTGAACAACGGTAGCTAAGAACTATAGGAATTAGAGTTATTTTGGTAATAGTAATTAGCTGAGATTGTCTCAATTCAGGAGAGAAGTAGTTGATCACCCTTTGGTGATTGTTGCTCTTAACTTCAAAAGTATCGTTGCAAAAACTCAATCATTTGTTTCATTATGATTTTTTGATTGTTTGTTTTTGCTGAATTGATTGAATATTTTGTGTAATGGGTCATGACAAAGATAACTAATACGGTCAATTGTTTGTTATTTTTCAGCATGTCATTCTCTATTAATCAGCTTAAGAACGAAAAAATTAATTGGTGAAAACTATGCGAGGTGGGAGTCGAACCTGAATATGATTCTGGTTGTTAATGATATATGTTTCGTCTTAACGGAGGAACGCCCTTCTTCTCCTACTCGAACTGCATTCCAGACTGTCAGGGATGCATATGACCGTTGGACAAATGCCAATAAAAAGGTCCACGTCTATATCCTTGCTAGTATGTCTGACGTACTGAGCAAGAAGCATGAGTCCATAGCTACTGCACGTTAGATCATGGATTCTCTCAAGAAGATGTTTGGACAATCTTCCTTTCAGATCCGTCACGAGACCATTAAATATGTTTATGATGCCTGTATGATAGAAGGCCAATTTGTTAGAGAACATGTTCTCGACATGATGGTCCACTTCAATATGGCAGAGATGAACGGAACGATCATTAATGAGCACAATCAAGTGTCCTTTACCATGGAATCTCTTCTAAAGAGCTTTCTTCAATTATGCAGTAATGCGGTAATGAACAAGATATAGTATAACTTCACTACTCTTTTTAACGAACCACATACTTTTGAGTCTCTAATGAAAAATAAGGGACAAAAAGAAGGAGAGTCAAATGTTTCTCATTTTAGGAGGTTTTAGAAGGGTTCATCCTCTGAAATCAAGTCTGCATTTTCAACTTCTGGGATCAAGAAAATCCAAAAAAGAAAGGAGGGAATGGGAAAGGTCCTGTTGTTGCTGCAAAAGGTAATGAAAAGCTAACGTAGCTGCCAAAGGGAAGTGCTTCTATTGCAATGCCAATGAACATTGGAAGAGGAATTGGCCTAAGTTTCTTGTTGAGAAGAAGAAGCAAGGTAAATATGATTTACTTGTTCTAGAAATTTGTTTAGTGGAAAATGACCAAAATGCTTGGATACTGGATTAAGGAGCCATTAACCATGTTTGTTCTTCTCTACAGGAAACTAGTTCCTTTCAGCAACTAGATGAGGATGATATGTCACTCAAGATTGGAATGGAAAACGTCATTTAAGCTCGTGCAGTGGGAGATGCCAAGTTGTTTTTTAAAAGTAGATATTTCTTTTTTCAAAACTTGTACATAGTTCCTAAGATTAAAAGGAACTTAATATCTATTTCTTGTCTTCTTGAAGAGTTGTACTTAATTTCTTTTTCAGTTAATGAAGCGTTATCATAGGCCCCCAGTTACTAACGTCTATGTGAGAAGAAAAACAAGAAAAAATAGGGGTAATATTTTAGGGGCATTAGAGAAATAAAAGTAGTTATATGTGAACCCACATGAATATTGTTTGTTAGAAGGGTCTGGGAGGGAGTCGTTATATAGAGTGGAGAGTATAGGGTAGTGGATATCAGAAAGTTATTTTGTATTTGTTCTCTTAGGAGACAATTGAGAGAGGAAAGGGAGCTCTTGAATCTTCCCTTGTGTTGATAAATAAATTGATAGTCTTAAACCTATCAATCTTGGTATCAGAGCTGTGCTTCTGGGCATGGTGAGCAAAATGGACAACAGAGTATTGACGTTAGAAGAGAAGGTAACCAAGGTCGGAAGGAAACAAATGACTTAGGAGGGACGAATGGAAGTAGGATTCACAGAAACAAATGGTAAGATCGACAGATTAGCTTGAGATATGCAGGCGATGCAAGGTCAGATGGGGTTGACATTAGCCCGTGTTGATTCATTATTATCAGAAAGGGAATCGACGTCATCAGAACGAACAATGACCGATAAGGGGAAGTTAGTGGCTGAGTCATCAACGAAAGAGTCAAAGACAAGGAGATGAGGAAAGTGTGAGAGAGAAAATAAACACACCTGGAAATAAGGAAATCCCGTGGTGCGACATGAGGTTGAGGAAGTTGTAGGTACCCATCTTCAAAGGAGATGAGCAAGTGAACCCAGAGGGGTGGTTGAACCAGGTTCAACCGTATTTCATAGTAAACCGCCTGATTGAGAAAGAAAAATTAGAATCGACGAGTCTCTGTCTTGAAGAGGAAGCTTTCGATTGGCATAAATGGGAAGAAGAATTGGAACAAATTCCTAAGTGGAAGAAATTTTGGGAGTTGTTCTTGGATCGATTCGAACCAACCGTTGATGTTGATCAATACTTTCGTCTTATGCGTTTGCAGTAGGATGGAACGGTGAGGGAATACCGCTGGCTGTTCGAAATATATTCAGCTGGTTTAAAAGAATTAGGGCAAAAAGCTTTAGAAGGAAAATTTATTTTTGGGCTTAAAGAGGAAATACAAAGTGAAATTCGTAAACTTAATCCAATGGGCCTTAAGGCCAAGTTTACTATGGCTCAATTAATTGAGGAAGACCAGGTTGTGCAACAGAAACGACTGAAAGAAGGCCCACCAAGTTACGTGGGGAACGAAAGGAAGCTCTTCGGTGGAAGGGTCACATGGATTGACAATCGGGTCAATTGGGTCGGCCCACAGACGCTCATTTATTTTCAACCCTAATCGCAAGACAAAAAACGCATGAGGTTCTTCAACCATCCTTACGACGGTTGTGTCGCGTGAAAATGAAAATAAGGGAACAGGAACTAAGCCATTTCGAAGGATGACAGAAGAAGAGATGAGAATCAAAAGAGAAAAGGAAATTTGCTTCAAATGCGACGAAAAGTTCAGCATCGACCATAGATCTAAACAAAAGGAATTACAATTTATGTTTGCACAAGATGGAAAAGATATGTCTCCTTGGGAAGAAGAGTGCGGGGAAGAAACTAAAACAAATATAAAAGCTAGTGATGCACCGCTGGATATGAAGGACAAAGAGGTAGCCCATCTGTCGTTAAATTCAATGGCTAGGTTGAGTTGTCCTCGAACAGTGTAGGTAAAAGGGGTAATCAAGGGGCGTGAAGTAGTTATGCTGATAGATGGAGGTGCCACACATAGTTTTATTGATGAAAAATTAGTGTCATCGTTGAAACTACCCTTGTCAACAATAGAAGATTATGGGGTGGTTCTTGGAGCAGGGGGGTCGATTCAGAGCGCGGGAATTTGTAAATGGGTAATCCTGACTGTTGCGGATTTAACGATCACTCAAGATTTTTTCCGCTTCCCCTTGCCAACGCAGATGTGATATTGGAGGTAATATGGTTGGAGACTTTGGAAAAGATCACAGTCGATTATCGCACGTCAGCAATGGAATTTACGTTGGGCGATTGGTTGGTGCGACTACAAGGTGACTGCAGTTTAGTTAAATCACAGATCACTCTCAAGACAATGATGAAAATGATGGAAACCGGTGACCTAGGAGTATGGATTGAACTCAGTACTGTTGAACCAAGGGTGTTGGGAGAAAAAAGATTGAAGCGAGGCAGCAAACAGTGGCGACGCCAAGAGAAATTCTCGAATTGTTAGAATAGTATAAGGAAATATTTCTTCCTTTAAAAGAGTTTTGCCCCCTAACAGAGATCATGATCACGCCATCAAATTAGAAAAAGGAGTCAGTGCAATCAATGTACGATCTTATCACAATCCACAATACCAGAAGAATGAGATTGAAAAATTGGTGAAGGAAATGTTAATGGCCGACATCATATAACCAAGTCAAAGCTCTTTTTCTAGTTCGGTATTACTAGCAAAAAAAAGAAAGATGGAAGCTGGAGGTTTTGTGTCGACTATCGGGCATCAAACAATGTGACGACTTCATATAAGTATCCTATACCAGTGGTTGAAGAATTATTAGATGAACTATTTGGTGCCACTATATTTTCTAAGATTGACTTGAAATCAGGTTACCATCAAATTAGAGTGAAGCCAGAGGATGTACCGAAAATAGCCTTTCAGATGCATGAAGAACATTATGAATTCCTCGTCATGCCTTTCGGTTTACAAAATGCCCCATCAACATTTCAAGCAATTATGAACGATATTCTGTGACCTCATCTTCGCAAGTTTGTGCTGGTTTTCTTTGATGATATACTCGTTTACAGAGAAACGATAGCCGCTCATAAGTATCATCTTTCGGTGGTTATGGAAATCTTGATTGAAAATCAGTTTGTGGCCAACCACAGTAGGTGTCATTTTGGGGTGTCGAGGATTGATTACCTGGAACATATTGTGTCCAAAGAAGGGGTGGTAGCAGATCCGTCAAAGATTGAAGCCATGGAAAAGTGATCAATTCCACGAAACTTGAAGGAACTGAGGGGTTTCTTGGGACTAACTGAGTATAACCGGAAATTTGTTGCACAATATGGCAGCATTACACTTTCCCTAACACAACTCTTAAAGAAAGGAAAAGTCCAGTGGAACTCGGACACAAATGATGTTTTCCAAAAGTTAAAGACAGCCATGATTCGAGTGTTGGTGTTAGCATTACCAAATTTCAACGAGCTGTTTGTTGTCGAAACTGATGCATCTGGGGTGGATATAGGAGTCGTGTTGATGCCGAACAACCGCCCTCTTGCGTTCTTTAGCCAAGCTTTACCATCGACGCACCAATTTAAGGCTGTATACGAACGGGAACTGATGGCTATTGTGTTCGCTATTCGAAAATGGTGGCCATATTTATTGGAGAAAAGATTCCCTGTCCGAACAGATCAAAAGATCTTGAAATTTTTGCTAGAACAGAAGGTAATAGCAGGCGAATATCATTGTTGGATCGCTAAACTGATGGGCTATGATTTCAAGATCGAATACATGACAAGGCTAGAAAATTCTGCGGCTGATGCTTTATCATGTTTACCTAAAACAATGGAGTTTGGTTTGTTGAGTATTGTGGGAGGCTTAAATTTTGATGTATTAAAAAACAAGTAGAGCAGGATGTAGAATTGAATGGAATTTGGCAGACGCTCAGTGCAGGGCTATGAAGTGACGCCAAGTATTCGCTGGGTGAGGGTATCCTCTACTACATAAATCGTTTGGTGTTGCCGGCAACTTCACCCACCATTTCGCTATTATTGGCAAAATTTCATAACAATCCGATTGGTGGCCATCAGGGACGCTCAAAACCTTCCAACGGTTGTCAAAGGAGGTGTATTGGAAAGGTATGAAAGCTCGAGTTCGCTCATTTGTTACTGAATGTGAAATCTGCCAACAAGCAAAATACCTTACATTAGCACTAGTTGAGTTACTCCAAGCACTTCCAATTCCGAATAAGGTATGGGAAGACATTGCCATGGATTTTGTTGAAGGCTTACCCAATTCTGGAGGGTTCAAGACGATCTTAGTGGTGGTTGATCGATTGACTAAGTATACGCATTTCCTACTTTTAAAGCACCCGTTCAAGGCAAAATCAGTAGCAACACTCTTCGTACAAGAAATTGTACATTTACGTGGTTACTCTCGAAGTATCATATCTGACCGAGACAAGATTTTTACAAGCTTAATTTGGGAAGTGTTGTTCAAAGCTTCAGGAACTCAAGTGAGACGTAGCACGACTTATCATCCACAAACTTATGGCCAATCGAAAGTTGTAAATCGCAGTCTCGAGACTTACTCACGGTGTTTCGCCATGGGGAAGCTGAAACAGTGGGCAAAATGGATTCCATGGGCAACATTCAACTATAATACAGCCACACATTCAGCATGTGAAACATCCCCTTTCGAAGCTCTGTATTGTCGGCCACCCCCCACTGTTATATTATGAAAGAGGCACAAGTCCAGTAAGCGAAGTAGATTACCAAATGCAGAATTGTGATGAGATGTTGGCTACTTTGAAGTGCAATTTATAGCGAGCTCAACAACGTATGATCACGTTTGCGAATAAAAAGAGGAGAGAACTAGAATATGATATTGATGATTGGGTGAATCTAAAGCTTCGACCATACCACCAGTAATCTTTAACGTGTCATAGCCATCCAAAATTAGCGCCAAGGTATGTGGAACCTTATCAAATTATAAGTCGGATCGGGAAGGTCACTTATAAATTGGCACTTCCGCCCACTTTTGGGATTCATCGTGTTTTTCATGTCTCCTTGCTAAAGAAAGTTGTTGGTCACAATTTCCCTGTTTCGCCCTTCCCTGCCAATGTGTCTACTGACTTAACATTTGTGCCACAACCAGCTGAGGTCTTAGGTTTGCGTAACTCCCTCACCATGGATGGCGGGACAGAGGTTCTAATTCGTTAGGAACATGGACTACCGATTGATGCGACATGGGAATCCTATTCAGTAATAAAAAATCAGTTTCTTGCATTCCACATTGAGGACAATGTGGCTCTTTGGGGGGCGGGCAATGATAGGCCCCCAGTTACTAAGGTCTATGAGAGAAGAAATACAAGAAAAAATAGGGGTAATATGTTAAGGGCATTAGAGTAATAAAAGTAGTTATATGTGGACCCACATGAATATTGTTTGTTAGAATGGTTCGGGAGGGAGTCGTTATATAGAGTGGAGAGTATAGGGTAGTGGATATCAGAATGTTATTTTGTATTTGTTTTCTTAGGAGACAATTGGGAGAGGAAAGGGAGCTCTAGAATCTTTTCTTGTGTTGATAAATAAATTGATAGTCTTATATCTATCACGTTCAGTTTGAAAAATAGTGTACATATTTGTTATGCTAAGTTAGAAAACAACTTGTATGTATTAAGACTGAATGAAGCGAAAGCAGTTTTGAATCATGAGATGTTTAAAACTGCTAATACTCAAAATAAAAGGTAAAAAGTTTGTCCTAATAACAATAATTATCTTTTGCATTTAAGATTAGGTCACATTAATCTCGATAGGATCGAGAGATTGGTAAAGAATGTACTTCTAAATGAGTTAGAAGATGATTCATTACCTCCATGAGAATCCTGTCTTGAAGAAAAAAAAATGACTAAACGACATTTTACTGGAAAGGGTTATAGAGCCAAAGAGCTACTTGAACTTGTACATATGATTATTTGAACTACTAAACGACATTTTCTTTGTGGTCTGATGAAGGTAAAAGCTCAAGGTGGTTTTGAATACTTCATCTTTTTATATATGATTATTCAAGGTAAGGTTATTTATACCTAATGGAACATAAATCTGGAGCTCTTGAAAAGTTCAAGGAGTACAAGGCTGAAGTTGAAAATCTATTAGGTAAAAGAATTAAAAAATTTCGATCTGATCGAGGTGGAGAGTATATGGATTTGAGATTCCGGAAATATATGATAGAACATGAAATCAAATTCCAACTTTCAACACCTAGTACACCTCAACAAAATGGTGTTTCATAAAGGAGAAATAGAACCTTGTTAGACATGGTTCGTTCTATTATGAGCTATGCTTAATTGTCTAGCTCATTTTGGAGGTATGCAGTAGAGACTGCAGTACATATCTTGAACAATATTTCCACGAAAAGTGTTTCTGAAACACCTTTCGAGTTATGGAGTAGATGTAAACTTAGTTTAAGTCACTTCAGAATCTAAGATTGTTCAACACATGTGTTAGTGACAAATCTTAAGAAGTTGGAACCTCGTTCAAGGTTATGTAAATTTGTTGGTTTTCCTAAAGAAATGAGAGATGGTCTATTCTTTGATCCACAAGAAAATAAAGTGTTTGTATCGACAAATGTCACCTTCTTGAAAGAAGACCACATGAGAGATCATAAATCACGAAGCAAAATAGTATTAAATGAAGCTACTGATGAATCAACAAGAGTTGTTGATGAAGCTGGTCCTCCCTCCTCAAGAGTTGATAAAACCAACACATCAGGTCAGTGTCATCCTTTGCAATCGTTGAGAAGGCCTCAATGTAGTGGGAGAATTGTATCATAACCTAATCGTTACTTGGGGTTTAACTAAAACTCATATTGTCATATCAGATGATAGCATTGTGGATCCATTATCCTTTAAACAAGCAATGAATGATGTAGACAAAGACCAATGGGTCAAAGCCATGAACCTTGAAATGGATTCTATGTACTTCAATTCAGTGTGGGAGCTTGTAGATCTACCTAAAGATGTGAAATCCATAGGGTGCAAATGGATCTATAGGAGAAAGAGAGATTTAGCTGGAAAGGTACAGACCTTCAAAGCTAAACATGTAGCAAAAGATTGTACCCAAAGGGAAGAGGTTGACTATATGAGAAAAAAAAATTTCATGTTGTTATGTTAAAATCTATAAGGATTCTCTTGTCAATAGCCAAGTTTTATGATGATGAAATATGACAAATGGATGTCAAGACTACTTTTCTGAATGAGAATCTTGAAGAAAGTATCTTTATGTCTCAGCCCCAAGGGTTCATAACTCAAGGTCAGGAGCAAAACGTTTGCAAGCTGAATCGATTCATTTATGGGTTGAAGCAAGCATCAAAATCTTGAAACATTAGATTTGATACTGCGATCAAATCTTATGGTTTTGATCAAAATGTTGATGAGCCTTGTGTATACAAGAAAATCAACAAAGGTAAAGTAGTTTTCTTAGTACTTTATGTGAACGATATCCTTCTCTTTGAAAATGACATAGGATACCTAACTAACGTTAAAACTTGGCTAGCAGCCCAATTTCAAATGAAAGATTTGGAAGAGACTCAGATTGTCGTTGGGATTCAAATCATTAGAGATCATAAGAACAAAACGCTAGCATTGTCTCAAGTAACTTAAATCGACAAATGTTGGTTCGATATTGGATGCAAAACTCTAAGAAGGATTTATGACCTTCCAGCACGGGGTTCACTTTGAAGGGATAAGAGCTCTTGCGCAACGGAAGATTTACCAAGACCATTACTCAAATTTAATTAGAAAAATAAAAATATCAATACATTGACAAATTACATAAATAATTTGCTGTAAAATAACAAATGGCCAAGCACGCTTTAACATTAAAATAAATAAAATTTTAGAGAAAAACTGAAACTTACTTTCCCTGTCGACTCTGAATCTACAAATCATTAAATGTGTGAGGTCACCACCACTTGGAACCTTTCCTATTCTCTGAGTAGATAAGGTTTGGTTTGTGGGAACCTTTTTGGGACTTGTAAACTTTTGGAGAGAAAACTGTAGAAAAAAAAAGAAAAGAAAAGAAGAACTCTTTTTTATTTTTCTTTTTGTTGTTTTTATTAAAACACCAAAAAGATCTATTTATAACCTTATTTTCTTGTAAAACAAGAAAAAAAAGTTTAGAGAGAATTGTGGGATCACGTAGGTGAATCTCAACATTTTTCATAGTTATTTAATTTCAATGAAATCAAAATTAAATCAACAATTAATTAAATCATATTTAATTAATATTCCATGAATCTTTCTCATATCTTTTAGTTTGAATTTAATTAAACTAAACTATTAATTAATTCTGCAATTAATTAATTACAAAATTAAATATCTTATATTTAATTTAATTCTAATTTGAATCATATTCAAAAATAATATTCTCTCATAAACTTTAGTTTTAATTTAGTTCAACTAAACTATTAATTAATCCTGCAATTAATTAATTACTAAATTAAATATCTTTAATTTAATTCTGATTTGAATCATATTCAAATATAATATTCTCTCATAACCTATAGTGTAATGTGTATCACATACGCATTAAATTTAATTTATAGTTTTAATATGAATCTAATTTACATTAAAATAATATTCGAACTTATTCAAATATTTTAATTTCTCATAACACAATTTTGATCACATGTAAAATAAAATTATATTATAAAGTTTAATTAAGATAAAAACTTTATACTGTAATGTATCACCATACATTATATTAATTCCCTAAGTCAATTTGAACATTTCAAAATATATTCAAGATATATTAACCTCATTACCCTTTACGAGCTAGGAAGGGGACCTAATAGACCTATAGATCAGAAGCTACAACGATATGAGATTAATTGGCTAAACTCATTAACCACATTAATTAATATTCGTTAACTGTGTACACTCCACTAAAGACTCACAACTGAACTCTTCTCACTGTAGATATATTTCTGTGTCCACGGATATAGACCA
>JBBPDJ010024418.1:0-20733 GCA_037974625.1 Cucumis cinereus | reverse complement strand
ACTAAGCTTTCCATCTTCCAACTACTATCTTTCAACCACCATCTTTAATTCTAACCTATTAATGGCAGCCACCCTAATTAATACAAATGGAATAACATTAAAAAATTTTTGTTAACTAATACATGAAGTCTCCAAAATGTTGGGTTCATGCATGCTTAATGTCTACCCCATAGTTCACTTCAACAGAGAAAACATTGACATTCAATATTCCAAATGGTCCTTTGTCTCTTGCATTAGCATGTAGCACAAGAAATTGAGGATGAACCGACCCTATCCATTCTTGTACGTGAAGAATGAATGATTGTTGAATCTTTACTGCCTTGGATCTGGTAATTGGTCCCTCTGGAATGTGTGGAACACCATGATTCTTATCATCTTTCCCCTCTTCGAAAGGATTCGTCCTCGAATCAATAAATTCATCACCTACATCAAAAGGACTCAAGTCAGCAACATTGAAATAGAACTTACTGAAAATTCTCCTGGAAGGTCAATCTTGTATGTATTGTTGTTAATTTTTTCGAGAACTTGAAAAGGACCATCCCCTCTTGGATGTAACTTTGTTTTCCTTTGAGATGGAAATCACTCCTTGCGAAAATGTACCCAAACCCAATCACCCGGTTTGAAAATCAGTTCTCGTCTTCTTTTGTTAATTTTGAAAGCTACTTTGGAGTTATTTTTTTCAATACTCTCTTTCACTTCCTTGTGCAATGTCTTGATCAACTCTACCTTATTAGTAGCTGCATCACTTACAAACACATTAGAAGGAATAGGCAGCAAATCAAAAGTTGTAAGTGGGTTAAACCCATAAACAACTTCAAAAGGAGAACAATGAGTTGTACTATGAATTGCTCTATTATATGCAAATTCAACAAATGGTAAAGAATCCTCCCAAGACTTAATGTTTTTTGAAATAATGGACCAAAGTAAAGCACCCAAAGTTCTATTAACCACTTTGGTTTGCCCATCAGTTTGAGGATGACAAGTAGTTGAAAATAACAACTTCGTTCCCAACTTCCCCCACAACACTTTCCAAAAATGGCTTAAAAACTTTACATCCCTATCACTAACAATAGTTCTAGGAATTTCATGCAACCTTACAACCTCTCTAAAGAACAAGTCAACCACATGCTTGGCATCATCGATTTTGTTACATGCTATAAAATGTGCCATTTTACTAAATCTATCCACAACAACAAAAATACTATCCTTACCCTTTTCAGTCCTTGGGAAACCAAGAACAAAGTTCATAGAGATGTTAGTCCAAGGTTCATTGGGCACAATCAAGGGAGTATACAATCCATTTGGTTGTGATCTAGATTAAGCCTCTTTGCATTTAAAACATTGACTACAAACCTTATGCACATCATGTTTCATTTTAGGCCAAAAGAAATGTTCAAGTAACATGTCATAGGTTTTATGAATTCCAAAATGCTCCATTAATCCACCCCCATGAGCTTTTTTAACAAGCAATTCTCTTACAGAGTACTTAGGAACACAAAGCTTACTTTTCTTGAACAAAAAATCATGAAACACATAATAATCATCAAGAGTTTTTCCATCAACACAAGATGAATAAATCATTCCAAAATCAGTGTCATCTCTATATAACTCCTTCACATGCTCAAATCCAAGAATTTTTGCACTAAGAGAAGTGAAGAGATTGTAACTTCTCGACAAAGCATCGGCTACCACATTGTCTTTACCTTGCTTATATTTGATTACATAGGGAAATGTTTCAATGAACTCAATCCACTTTGCATGCCTACGATTCAATTTGCTTTGTCCCTTAAGGTGCTTTAAGGTTTCATGATCAGTGTGAATCACAAATTCTCTTGGCCATAGGTAGTGTTGCCATACCTGCAAGGCACGAACTAGAGTAAACAATTCTTTATCGTAAGTAGGGTAGTTCAAACTTGCGCCATTTAGTTTTTCACTAAAATTTATTAAAGGCTTCCCGTCTTGCATCAAAACAGCACCTATGTCCAACCCACTTGCATCACACTCAATTTTAAATATTTTATCAAAGTTAAGCAAGACAAGTAATGTTGCATTCGTCAATTTTTTCTTAAGTTCATTGAAGGCTTTTTCTTGCATTTCTCCCCATTCAAAGACAACGTGCTTTTTCACTAAATCGTTCAATGGTGCAGCTATAGTGCTAAAGTCCTTTATGAATCTTCTATAGAAACTAGCTAGATCATGAAAACTCCTAACCTCGCTTGCATGTTTGGGTGTTGGCCATTCTTTAATTGCCTTAACTTTCTCTACGTCTATTTTGACCCCATTTTTTCCCACTATGAAGCCAAGAAAGTCAACCTTTTCCATGCAAAAACTACACATACTAAAGTTAGCATAAATGCTCTCTTTTCTAAGTGTAATCAAAACTGTCCTAACATGCTTCTCATGCTCAAACAAAGTCTTTGAATAAATCAAAATATCATCAAAGTAAACAACAACAATTTTTTCTCAAAAATTCTCTCGAAACATGATTCATCAGACGTATAAATGTGCTAGGGGCATAAGTTAAGCCAAAAGGCATAACAAGCCATTCATACAATCCAAATTTAGTTTCGAAGGCAGTTTTCCATTCATCTCCTTCATGCATTCTAATTTGATGATATCCAGATTTCAAATTAATCTTTGTAAAGAAACATGATCCATGCAATTCATCAAGCATATCATCTAGCCTAGGAATAGGATCATGATACTTTACAGTGATTTTGTTAATGGCCCTACAATCCACACACATGCGCCAAGTTCCATCTTTCTTTGGCACCAATAAAACTGGTACAGAACATGGACTCAAGCTTTCACAGACATACCCCTTTTCCATGAGCTCTTCCACTTGCCTATGAATTTCTTTTGTCTCAGTTGGATTGGCTCTATAGGCTGACCTATTTGGAATGGTAGTCCCGGAATAAAGTCTATTTTGTGCTTAATACCTCTAATAGGTGGTAATCCCTTAGGAGCTTCATCTTGAAAGACGTCTTCAAATTCCTGCAAAAGAAATTGAAACACACTAGGCAAAGACAAGCTGTTAACATTATAGGCCAAATACCCTTCCTTATACATAAGTACAAAGATTGATTTTTGGGAAAATATTGCCCTCCTAACTTCTCTCACTTTTGTCAAACAACTCATTTTACTTCCTTTTTTTTCAATTTGCTTTTCACTTTTTACTTCACTCTTTTTTCATGTTGATTTTTCTCTGATTGTTCACTCACCTCTTTCTTTTCTGTCAATTCTTTTTCTTCAAATTCTTTCCTTTTTCTCTCTAACTTTAATTGATCAGAAAATACATCCTTTGAACATAAAGGTACAAGAGTTGTTCTTCTTCCATCTTTTGTAAAAGAATACCTATTCAAGTACCCATCATACAAGACCTTCCTATCAAATTGCCAAGGTCAACCAAGTAATATATCTCCAACATGCATGTGTAACACATCACATAGGACCTCATCTTTATACTTTCCCAAGGTAAAAGAGATCAAAGCTTGAGAAACTACCTTCATTCTTCCACTATCATTGAGCCATTGAAACTTATAAGGCTTAAGATGATGTTGAGTTTGAATTTGCAATTGTTCGATAAAAAACGTACTTACGACATTCGTGCAGCTTCCATTGTCAATAACAAGACTACAAGGCATCCCATTAACTAAACACCTTGAGTGGAAAAGATTTGAATTCTTTTGCCAAGTAGTAGTAGAAAAAGAAGTAGATTTAGAAGAAGCATACCTCTTGAAGTGCATTTCTCCCAAGCTAATTGCCCTTCAATTTTGACAGCGAGATGTAGCAATTCTTTCATATCAAAGTAAGTTTGTCTATCCGCTTGATTGGCCAATTCTCGATTCATTCCTCCAAGGAATCTTGCCATTGTATCCTCCTCATCTTCATCAATATTGGCTCTATTCATAAGGGTTTGCATTTCCTTGTAATAGTCATCCACACTTTTGGATCCTTGTTGTAAAGAAGAAAGCTTTTGTTTGAGTTCTCGAATGTAGTGCTTAGGAATGTACCTCCTCCTCATTAGGGCTTTCAATTCCACCCAAGTTTAAATTGGCTCTTCATAATTTCTTCTCCATTCAAGTTTAAAGGATGTAACCTTATAAGAACTAAAAAGTGTAAAAAGAATTTGGAAAGGGAATTGTCAATTATATGAAAAATTACCTATTTGATAAAATGTTGTTGAGAACTGATTTTGAAAGCTTTTTCTTTTAAATTTTAAAGGAAAAATCTCTAGAAAAGATGAAAAAATTGCACTATTTTAATTTAGAATTACAACATAAAACCTAAGTTATATTTTAATTTATTTTATACTTAAATTTAATAAAATTTCTATTTTTGTTTATGGCACCCTTAAAACTCAGGCACTAAACCTAGAATTTAAAATTACACAAAAAGGCCATAAAACAACGTCACTTGGGATTCAAACCCAAAATTTGAAGAATCTGAGTGTGCCCGCCATTAAACCACGTGAACATTTTGTTTACTATTGTGCTTTTACTGTATATATTATTAATTATTAATTATATTTATATTTAAAATATAAAAACAGATAATTTGAGGGGGCACGTGCCCCCGAGGCCCCTACATGGATCTGTCCCAAATCTTATTTACACATATAGAAAAAAATTTCTAACATAGTTAATTTAAAATGCATGTTACTTAGCATTTACAAATGTCATCTAACATCATTTTTCTTGTAGTGTCGAAAGTGTACGTACCTCGAAAATATAGCCAAAATTAACGAGAAAGGCACATCACAAAGAGGATCAAGATCAATCCAATGACCATCTTTGAGGAATTAAGGCCATTGACATCTTGAAACAAGATGGTTGGATCGGCATGTTGGCTCAACACCATAGTCGAGCTAGGGTTTGGGCATGGTGGGTAATGGTGTACCAAAAATTCTGGATTTTTACTCATTTCAACTCACCCTTTCTCAAGCCCTAACCCTTCGCTTAACGCCTCTAAAATCTCTAAAGCAAACTTTTTCATCACCACGTCCCTGAAATAACAATAGTTATCATTTTAATCTAAATAGTTAGTTTAGGGTTTAGTGTAATCTTAGTGGGTTTAGTGTAGTTTAGTTTATCAGTGTTGTAGGTTAATAATACTGATCGTATTGTACTACCTTATGTAATTTTAATTCAAAAGTACTAATCGTAAAAGTGAGCTATCGAGATCGAGACTAGAAGTTCGAATCCTCCACCTTTATTCTTTTCTGAAAAAACCCAACGAACTAGTAACTGGGTGTTTTTCCAAAAAAAAAAAAAAATATACATGTTCTTGGAATTTATACATTTTTCTTTTCAACTTATCTGGTATACTTCTCACCCATCTTAAAGATACACTTGAATTTCAAACGAAATTTTGAAAAAAAAAATAGAAAACATTTTTTTGAAACTGTGTTTTTAGTTCTACAGACTTAGTTAAGTTTTTGAAAACATGATTAAATAGTGGATACTATAAACATAGAAAAGCTTAGGTGTGAGAGTGTTCAATAGTTTAATTTTGAAAATAAAAAAAAAAGATTGATTATCAAACATGGTCTTAATTGTTTTTTGTTAATGTCCTTTTTTACAATTTTTTTCATTTTTCCTCAAGAAATATTTTAATTTATAGCCAAATTCAAATAAAAAAATGGAGTTTTTTAAAAAAATTATTTTTCTTAGTTAGATTTTAAAAATTGAATTGGAAAATGTCCCTAATGAAATGGATTTAAGTTGTGTTGCTCAGTTAATGTAACGACCAAACTTTTCTACTTAAGTTGAACTCGTTACTTAAATAAAAATAAAATTTTTAAAACCAAAACTATACAAATTTCGAGACCATTTTATTAAAAAGAATATAGAGACAATCTGGAAATAAAATGTTGAAATAAATAAATAAAATAATCAAAAACAATTTAATTAGAGTCTCCTAAATAAAATCATAAAAGAAACAAGTGTTTTCAAAACCAAGATACTATCTAATCAAGAGTTCATAGTAGTCTAAAAACATGGACAAAGAATAACAGAAACATCAATCTAATCTAGTCCCAATAACACTTTCATGTGTCTCTCTTGTCACTCGTCGACTTACCTTTACCTTTGTCTGAAAAATAAAACTTGAGATTGGTGAGTACAAAAAATACCCAATAATGAACCGACTACTGACCCACTAGGTGAACTTATTAACTTTGTATCAAGTGTACACATCGTGTGCCATAGAAGTCTATATATTGGTTCCATGGGAGCACACATCAATCATAATAGTAAACCCAATGGTGCAGTTAATAGTCAATACTGTCAAAATAGTTTTAAGTGGTGAACCCATAGAGATACCTTATACACATGATATACTAACCAGGTAGCAAAAGTTAACAAACACCACAATCTAATTCAGTTGATCAATTCGATCCAATTCAGTTGATCAATTCGATCCAATTCAGTCCAATCCAGTCCCTACATAACACATGTAAATAAATCCACATTCTCATAATAATCACATAATCACCATATAATACAAATTTTCATGATAATTTACGGTCTAAAAGCAATCAAGATACATCATGCATCAATCCAACACATCACATATTCAATAGGAATAATTTTATTAGTAGTCGAGGATCTAGTAGTAAACCCTTTACCTCAAGATTAAGTTACAAGCATTTAAGCCTTTTGACATCCTTTAAATAAAATTCCCAAAATCAACCTAAACATAACACAATTTTATTAATGTCACCACAATACTTCCAAATTGAGATCCCAACTTAAAATCTCTTAATTACTTACCAAAATGTCGTCAGAAACCAAACCCGACCTTGCTGGACAGTCCACCAATTTGCTCTAAAAATCTTCAAAACAAAGTTCAATTGACCTTCAAATAACAAAGAACCAAAATTCCAATTTAATTCATAATGGGTACCCAAAATCCATTAAGCATTACTACAAAATAGACTTTCTTGACGTTTTTTAAATGTCAAGAATCCATATTATTGACGTTTTTAAAATCGTCCTTGAAGCCAGTGTCAAGAATATCAAAATTCATGACGATTAATGAAAGTCAAGGACAATGAATATTGACATGTAATAAACGTCAAGTATATTGATGTTCACGACATGTATAAAACATCGTGTATGTTCATATTCATGAATTTTTATGACATTTAAAAAACGTCAAGAACTATTGCTTACTTGTTACACAAAAACAATCAAGAACTTTAGTGTTTATGACATTTAAAAAACGTCAAGAATGTGAGTCTTTATGACCTTTAAGAAACGTCAAGAATGTAAGTGTTTATGAACTTTAAAAAACGTCAAGTTTGTTGTGGAATTTTTTTTAAAATTGCAATTTGGATATTTCCTAATAGTTTGATTATATTTTTGTTCATGTATTGTCCCTGTAATGTAGTCCAACAATCATATAAATATTCATGATATGCATGATATGCATGAAATACAATTCCAAAACTTAAACATATATATGAACATTTCACCATATGAATATTTTCAAAACTTTACATTTGTTCAATATTGTTATATACAAAACCTTACAACTCCATGAAAGATCAATATGGTCAACCCCATATGAGAAACATTTACAAAAAGAACATAATTTCATTCCATTAGTCAACCACAAATTTAAAGCGACATTCATATACTTATCCCAATACTATCATATAAATCTAATCTCAGATCTATCATAAGTCTAACTTCCCCTTTATTGACAAAAACCAACAATATTGTAATATTTTCAAAAGGTACCAACAAACCCCTCCCCCACCCCACATGTGAACAGTTCCAAAAAATCAACAAATTTACTTCAATTGACAAAAAAAAATTATGTAAGCAATATAACATACCATCACATTTACGAACACAAAAATCAGCCAACTCAACTCGTTCCTCGTTCAACTTAATCTATGAGTATGATCGTCGTGTGTCACTCTATATACAAATGAAACATAATATTAAAATGAAAGCTTTCTTTTACACTATTTGAATTGTCGAAATAGTTTGATAACATACCGAATCTGAAATGACGATGCTTCATCTAGTCACAATTTCTCTTATAAACCTCATGACATAGTATCCACACTCGGTGCAAATAAATTAGAATAATGAAGTAATTCTAATTGCTAAACGTCTACAAAATATAATGAATATGTAGTAATATTTATACTTGCCTTTACTGTTCACCACAAACTTTGTCCGACTTTTTTTAAGGTTCTTTTGTGACTGAAAGATTGTTATTGCTCTGTTTTGACAAGAATGAACACACATGTAAAACATAGTACACACATTAGAATCAACGCGCTACTACAAAAAAAAAGGATTACTTGACACTTTGAATCTCACATTACTTGACGATTTTATAAAAAACTGCCAAGTGATGTTAAAAACCGTCAAGATAAAAATAAAAGGGGAAGAATGCATATTTTCTTTGGAATTTTTTCAATACTTGATGGTTTTTACCTGTCAAGTTATTATTTTTTTTTTGCTTGACGGATTTTAGCTGTCAAGTAATATTATTTTAATTAAATGTCCTCCCAAAGTGACAGCTCGAAACATTTCCTCCCTGTTCGTTCATCTCACTTCTTTGCAACACATACTATGCCTGAAACTCTAGTCTTCCTCTTCGAAAAAACTTTCCATTCTTTCTTGGAGCTGAAGACATATTTTTAATAAGTTAATTACCAAAGGTTAAAGAAGAATTCAAAACCTTGGTCCGACGAACACACTCAAGTAGTTCAAAAAATTAAGACTTCAGTCAAATAAATTTCTTGTTTAAGCCTTATCAATCCAAGAGCAAATCTTATCGTAGAAACTAATGCCTCTAATTTAGGATATGAAGGAATCCTCAAATAGTGTCTAGATAAGACCGAGTTAATCATCTGATTGCACTCAAGAGTTTGGAATGATATGCAGAAAAGTTATTGTACAGTAAAAAAAAGAATTATTGGACATAGTTCTATGTGTTCAAAAATTTCAAGGAGAATTGAGCAATAAAAAAATCGTGATCAAAACGGATTCTAGAGCTTCAAAATTTGTGCTAGAAAAAGATGTTAAAAATCTTGTTTTAAAACAAATCTTCGCTAGGTGGCAAGCCATTTTGTCTGGCTTCGACTTTGAGGTTTTGGCTATAATAGAAGAACAAAACTTTCTTGTTGATTATCTTTTAAGGGGTTCCTAAGTTCAAAACTCTTTCTCCTCACTCTAAGAAAATGAGTGTAAGCAAGGGAAGTAGTCGTAGAAGAGAAAGTCCCTCTACCTCCTCAAAAAGCAATCACTCATCTTCTTCAGGCTCTGCACCCTCTCCTATGAGTGCAGATCAATATGCAATGGATCTTGGGTTTACCATGGTAACCCGATTCAGAGCAAGATCATCTGACATAAGAATTGAATCTCGCACATAGTCTTCCACTCCACCTGGGCCTTCGGCCAGGCTTATCTGTCCTTCAAGTGGAGTCATTCAAATGAGGCTTCCTGGCTCTCCTTATTCAAACAGGGAGTCATCAACTCCTTCTTCATCTACCTACTCTCAAGCCATAACACCCGAAAAGCGATTTGTTCCACGATCCAATATAAAATCTTATTTTCAAAAACCAGTTGTTCCTCAATCTTTCTCATACTAGGATTACATAAAAGCTCGGTATAAAGTTATGTGGTTTTCAAACAGAAACCACTCTTAGTTTATTTTGTTCTATCAAAACGCCTACAAGATCATTTTTTCGTTATGGTTCATTCAATGGTGTAGTAATTATGGTTCTACAGACGACATATTACCAACAACTCTTCAAAAATCTTATTTTTATTTTTCAAGAACAATTCAAAAGAATTCATTCCATAATTCAATGAGGTTTTGTGTATACTTTCAAATATCATCGATATTTTATTCGAGTTTCAATACAACGTCTTATCCACAATACAAAATGATGGTAAAAACCTCAAGATCAAATAGTGGAACAAATTTAATTTTCAGCATGCCACCATCAAACATATGAAGGAATGGTTCACTGAGAACGGATACATGCAAGATCTTGATCATCTTAAAAAAAACGCAGAGTTCTTAAATGAAAAGTCAAAACTTCTTGCTGCATTAGCTTAAGTGGCGAGTGATGCAGACTTCCAACGACTGTTGACTACAACAGAAAATGTCACGTCTTCTTCAAAATTAGCAACCTCTTCCATACAAGAAGACGACATGCAAGAAGATCCAGAATACGTTGTAGACGACCCATTCCTCAACGGACAACCTATGTGAGCTCTGACGTCATTAACTTGTTCAAAAGAAAAATAGGATCCATGTAGAGTCTTCATAAAGAGGATTTCTGTTAAAATGTTTATTATTATGTAAAAAATATATATATATTAGCATCTCAAGTGTAATTTTGAGTAAACTCTGTAAGTATTCTAGTTTACTCTATAAATGTTGTTCCGTCATCTAGAAATCCAAGAGAAAATATTGAAGCAATAGTACTTGTTAAGATTAAAGTGCAAAGCAAAAATAAGAGTTACGTATATTTCATGGAGTGTTCGACTACGTTTGGTAGTTCAAGCAATAAAACCAAAGCTCTGGCAGTAAAACGGTTGGTTAGCCTGTAATCCGTAGTAGGGAAACAGTAATGATATATATAATTCAACTACACAAAGAAAGGACTTCATCAAAATTGCTTCATCACTCTCCACCTTTATTTTTTGCGGACAAAGGAATTCCTACCTATTCCTTCCTATCCTTCACTTTAATTTACTTTTTCTTTAGTCTGTTTATTATAATGAAGTCAATGGTGGAATTCTCCACCATTAAAGTGTGTAGTGTATAATATTTTTACAATAATTTTGTCATCCATTTAAGGAAAATAAAATTCGTAAATGGATTGCTTTTGGATTTGTATTTTTAGTAATAGGTATTTTAATTAATTATTTATCCTTTCAAATCCTTATTAGATAAAGGGTTCTTTTCTGTCTAATTCAATCTTATCTTGTATCTTTTCAAAATCTTATCAGATAAGGGGTCCTATCCTTTCTAATTCGGCTTGTGTATGCGTGGTAACCTCGCACTATGTTCCTATTTGATAAGTCTTCCAGTCTTCCAAAATTGAGGTGTTCGAATTGTAAATGCCAAAGCCAAGAAAGATTCTCATAGCACGTTTTCAAACATTTTGGAACTTCATTACACAAATTCAAAGGAAACATTAAATTTTTTTGTCATGAAGATTTTAACAACAAACCTTTCATGATTATCCCTCAAATAAAAACAATTGTTTTTCATTTGAACTTCAAAGCCTTTTTCTAAGAATTGTCCAACACTCTTGTTTTATATTCGAAATGTAATAAACATTTTAAAGATATTTATTTTCTCCATTTTTTAACCTAATGAGAATTTTACCTATTCCTTTATGGCGGCCAATGAATTGTCTCCAAAGGCAATATTACCTTTTCCCTTTTCGTTCAACTCTACAAACATCTCACACTTTCAACGATTGTGATTTTAGGCTCCAGTGTTAAGATACAATTTGCTATCTTGACTTCTCTTCTTCTCCCTTTGAAATCACAAATAAGGTCTCGTTTTCTTCAGCATTATTAGACATTCCTTGATTAGCTTTGGATGTGTCGGTGATTGACCGATCTTGTTGCTTCTAATCCATCATCTCTGATTGAGGCGAGTAGCACTCTTTCGCATAATGTCCATATTTATTACAATTATAACTCTAACATCCCAAATTTTTAAGGTAATTGGAAATTTTGTTTATCAATTATCTTATAGTATGTTGGTTGATTTTTAATTTTGGGATGTTTAATTTGGATTTAATTTTGGAAATAATTTGATTTGTTGTGTTTTGTTTGTTTGTGGTTGGTGAAAAGAAAAGAGGATTTAATGAGGAGAGAGGGAAAGAAATTTAATGAGGAAAGAGGGAAGTGTGAAAATTTGGAAAAGAAAAATAATAATAATAATAATAATATTATTATTATTATTATTATTTATTTAAAGCACATTGGTATCCGTGCACTTCATCTTCACCATCTTCTTCCTTAAAAAAAAAATCCTAGTCGTCGCCTCTCCACGCCACTGCGTCTTCTCCCTTCTCCGTCAAGCGTCGTCGCACAGCTTCGCTCGCCACACAACGTCGCGTCGCTCGCCGCCGGTAGCCACTCTGCTTTTCTCGGTCGTGCCGTACCGAACCAACACCCAAGCTGCGTCACGGTTTCCTCCGCGTAACAGCCGAAAGCCAGCGCTCCTTCGCCGTGCACCAGTCTGCTTCCCAAGCAGCGTCGCGCCCAAACGCTTCATCGCTCAGCCACGCATCACGCCAAGGCGCTTGCCCAGATCTGCTAGCGTCGTCCAACGTCTGAAGCCTTTCGTCAGCCGCGCGCCGTGGCGTTTTTCCATTTGTGCCAGTCCGCGAGCCGAGCCGAGCCGCCTTCTGTTGCTTCCTATCTCCGCTGCCACTGCTCTTTGTTCGTTTGTTTGTAAGGTTTGAGAAGAATTCAAATTGGGGTTTAGAGTGCCAACGGAGTTTTAATTAAGATTTTTCTTTGGATTAATTCTGTTTTCTTTATTGATGAAGGATCAACTTGAAATTTCAATTGGGGTTATTTGTGGTGCAATCGCCTTGGTTTTCATCTTGAGTGGTTAGTTTGGAATTGGTTAGTGTAGGGGTAGAATTAATATTTCTTTTGGGAGGAAATTATTAATTAAAGTTCTTGTGTAGGGTCAATTGGAGGCTAGTTTGATTAAGGGAATCTCTGTAATTTGAGGTAAGTAATACTTCTACTGAATCCACGCCTTTGGCGTATAAGGTGTGGAAGATGGTCAGTGTGCCTGCATTATGGTGTTAACTTCGGGTTTTTGGTTTAAATTTCGTAAGGAATACTTCTACTGAATCCACGCCTTTGGTGTATAAGGTGTGGAAGATGGTTAGTGTACCTGCATTATGGTGTTAACTTTGAGTTTTTGGTTTAAATTTCGTAAAGAATACTTCTACTGAATCCACGCCTTTGGCGTATAAGGTGTGGAAGATGGTTAGTGTGCCTGCATTATGGTGTTATCTTCGGGGTTTTGGTTTAAATTTCGTAAGGAATACTTCTACCGAATCCATGCCTTTGGCGTATAAGGTGTGGAAGATGGTTAGTGTGCCTGCATTATGGTGTTAACTTCGGATCTTTTGTTTATATATTTCGTAAGGAATACTTCTACCGAATCCACGCCTTTGACGTATAAAATGTGGAAGATGGTTAGTGTGCCTGCATTATGGTGTTAACTTCGAGTTTTTGGTTTATATTTCGTAAGGATTATGCATGACCCGTCTTACTACTTACCTGTGCTATCTACTGCATGAGAATTGTTTGGTTATTGTGATCACAGTGTTTTGGTCTAGATTTATTGGTTACAGTTTCTGTTAACTTTACCTAATGAATTTTGTATTTGGTGGGTGAACGATGAGTCAGCTAGCAAGCCGGTACGGCGACTTGCTCTGACAAGGCCAGTTACAAGCCTGTGTGGCGAATTTTTTTCTGAAGGTCGGATAATAAGCCTACGAATGTTCCGACGTTCCGTTTTGAGGGGAAGCCTATGTGGCGATTTGCTTTGACAGGGTCGGTTAACGAGGTCAGTACGGAGACCTGTTCCGACATATTTGTCAGTGCTCAACCACCCGGCTATGTGTCGTAAAGTACAAGTCATTAGGGAAAGTTAACGGTCACCTAGTGGAATCTGTAGTGGTTTCCTTACTGGGTATATTTATGCTCATCCTTTTTATGTTTTATTTCAGGCAAAGGTAAGAATGGATCGGCGAGGGGCAAGTAGAACCAGTGACCGTATCAGGAAGGACCAGTAGACCTTTTTGCTTCCACTTACAACTTTTGGCATTTGTTTTCTTTACGGTTAAACTGTTTATTTTTACTTATTGTAATGATTTCGTTTAGAAAACTATTTTAGGGATCCCGTTTAGGTACTTTTTTTTCTATTATTTGGTTGATTGATCGTTTTGAAAATCTTTTATTGTTTATTATGGATTAAATAAAAGTTTTTGTTTCGTTTTATTGACGTCTTTTAAAATGGATTTAAAGGTTTTTACTTAAGTAACGACCTTGGGTCAAGGTTGAAAACCCGGGGCGTTACAATAACATCCTTACTTGATATTTATCTCTCACATATCTTCCATCACCTCTTCCACGATTTCACCTCCTCTTCCTCTTGTGGATTCGTTTGAATTTTGAGAAATGTCGATGTTGGCTTCACCTCTTCCACCATCGCCTCAACCATAGCGACCTCTTCCACATCCACGACTATTCTCCTCCTTGAGTTAGAGTTGGAGAAGTTGTTCAACGGTCTCCGTTTGGTCCATTTTTCTTTTCCTTTTCTCCATGTAGGCTTATAATGAGCCTATAATTTGTTCAATCCTCATGGTCTCAAGATCTTTTGTCTCCTCGATTGTCGTATAAATGATCTCAAACTTAGTATTTAGGCTTTGCAGAATCTTTTTCATGACACGAACATCTTCGATTTCTTCATTGTTTGGTCTCAGTTCGTTGACAACAATCATTACTTTTGTGTAATGATTCAAACTCACCACATCAAATTTGTAACCTTACCTTTTTAACATGATCGGCTCCTCTATGAGGTGATTGGAGCTTGTCCTATGCTGCCTTTGGCTTCTCAACATTGTAGATGGTCGAAATGTATCTTCGTCAACTAATTGGTACAAGATATGAAGGGCCTTCTTGTCTTTCATTCTTGTCTATTTTAGTGCATCTTTTTGCCCTTGTTTAGCTCCAACTTCCGCCTCTTGAAAATCGTTCTCCACGATCTCCCACAAGTAGCTCCTAGTAACACTTTTATCTTGATGCTCCAACTGTCATAGTTAAGTTTGGTAAGCATGGATAACTAAAGCGAATTCATCCCACCGTTAGCCATTTTTTTCCTCTCAAATTTATTGCAGGGCTCAGATACCACTTTGTTAAAAGAGAAAGGGTGTGGATGACACAAGTGAGAAGAAAGTCATGTACTAATTCAACTAAACATTCCTTTATATAGGCTTACAAAATGTAACAATAGAATTTCAATTGTTATGAAACTATAAATATTACTTAATTCTCGTAACTTCTAAAAACTCCCAAAGTACTCAACGAACACAATTTGTTTTAAAAAACCAAAAGAACTTAATTTCTAAAATCTTCAAATTCTCATTAATAATATGAAACCTTTTATATTCTCAACAACCTTCCATATCTTTCTTTCTCCCAGATAATTTTCTTCCTTGCAGAGGTTTTCTGTGTAGTAGCTTATATATAATTGAGTGTTTATATTCAGACATATGGGTACGCATGGATGTGATGTGAAAGTGTTATTGAAAAGAATATTGTGGGAACCACTCTATGAGGCCGTTGGTAAGTTTCTTCGAGATTTGACTGAAGAGTTTGCAATTGAAAGTTGATTACTTTTGTGGTGAAGTTTGAAACTTACTTATTCATACTTGGATGATTCTAAGATTCAGTATATTAGAGGGATTTCATATTTACAAGCTATGCTTGTTTGAGGTGTGTTTCAAACAAAGAGGTAGGGAAAGAGTATCAGTGAAACAAGAGAGAGAATCTCCAACTCAGGAGGAGTCTAAGTTATTGATCACTAGGATTAGGTTGATATGAGAGTTACTATAGAAGAATCTCTAAAGAGAGAAAGTAATTCATTTGTAATCACTTTACTCTTTACTAGTAAGATTTCTTTCCATCAAGAACATTGTCTACTAGATATAGGTGTATTGGACCTAACTTTGTCCTTCTTATCCTTCCTATTGTTATAATTAACATTGTGCATGACTTGTGTAGTTACATATTAGCTATCAATTGTTTTACAATACTTTTCGTAGCATTTTCCAAGGTGAAACGTGTCGACGTTTGAAAACTTCACGATTAAGATAGTAAAAGTTAAACTCACTCCTTGAAAGTCAAGTTTGCAGAGATGTAGAAATTTTCTTTTCATTTATATAATAGCATATGATGTTTCTTACCATTTTTTTTCGTACATAAGGATAGTGTAGTGATGTCATAAGTTGTCACTTTTGTAGTACATTACAATAACATATTAACCCCACTTCTCATAGTAACAAGATATAGCTCATTTAGTACATTACAATATAATAATATAATTCACCAAAGTAACATAACAATTTTACTTTTGGTAACTCACTAAGGTTGGTTGAAGCTAATAACCTTCATTGCCGTCTCCCTGTCAGGATGCTTAGCCGTAAGTTTGTTGAAGAAGTCTTTAAACTTGAGGGAGCGATAATGTGGAGGGTTGGCTTCATTTATGAAACATTTTGATGGTTCTATAATCGCATCATTTTCAGGATAAACTCCATATGCTAAGCTTTGTCGAGACGTTGTATTTGTCACAACTCGATGTTCCATTGCTTTCATCTTCCCATTGCTAATCACCTATGTATAAAAACCACAAAGTGTCAAAATGAGCTTAGCTAAGTGGTAGTTGGCATGATCTTTCATTTTAGAGGTGGGAGGTTCGATTCTCCATTTCACCAATTGTTATAGTAAAAAACATAGTATACAATTTGAGAATATTTCGAAATTTCATTATTACTTATGTTATCAAAATTGCACTATTACTTATGTTGTTGGACAATTTTCAAATATAGGAAAATGAGCCAACTTATTTACAAATATTGTAAAATGCCAATGTTCATCAAAGAGTTACATTTTACTCTATTTAAAAATATTTTCATCAGTTTTGTTATTTAAAACAATTATCATATTTTAAAATGTTTGTCACTTAACATTTACAAATGTCATGTAAAGTCATTTTTCTTGTAGGGTTCGAGAGTGTACGTACCTCGAAAACATAGCCAAGATTAATGAGAAAGGCATCATGAAGAGGATCAAGATCAATCCATTGACCATCTTTGAGGAATTGAAGGCCATTGACATCTTGAAATAAGATGGTGATGAGTGTTGGATCAGCATGTTGGCTCAACCCCATAGTCAAGCTAGGGTTTGGGCATGGTGGGTAATGGTGCACCAAAAATTCTGGATTTTTACTCATTTCATCTCCAAAAAACCCTTTCTCAAGCCCTAACGCTTCACTTAACACATCTAATATCTCTAAAGCAAACTTTTTCATCACCACTAAATATGCTTTCACCACCTCCCTAAAATAACAATAATCATTATTTCAAGTTAAGTAGTTAGTTTAGGGATTACTGTAATTTAAGTCATTATCAGTGTTGTAGGTTAATAGTACCGATCGTGTTGTTCTACATTTTTTATTTTAATTTAAAAAGTACTAATAGTAGCAGGATTGGTTTGACTATATAAATATGCAATAAAGAGAATGAAATTTAATAGGTTAGGCTCCGTATGGTAATTATTTTGTTTCGTTTAAATATTTCTTTTTCCTCAAAAAATATTTCAATTTCTAGCCAAATTCTAAAAACAAAATAAAGTTTTAAAAATGTGTTTTTCTTAGTTAAAAAAAAAGTGAATTGGAAAATGTCCCTAAAGACATGGGATTAAGTTGTGTTGCTTAGTTAATTAGAGTCAAATTTGATAATGATTTCATTTTTTGTTTTTTGTTTTTTTTTTAAATTCGGTTTCTAATTTCAATTATCTTATTACTAGTTTTCATAAACTTTTGAATTCTTAGTAGATGTGTAAAACAACTTTTTTCATGATAATTATTTTAAAACACAAAACAGTTAAAAATATTTTCAAATATATAAAAATTTCATTTTCTATCGATGATAAACTTATAAATTAAACAACAATAGACATCTATCAATGTGTATTAGTGATAGATGATAGTAGAATATTGCTTGTTGCCAACCAATGTATGTTATTGATAGATAGTGACTTTTTGCTGTGTTGGTAAATATTTTGATTTGTTTTCTTGTATTTGAAAACAAATTTTTTTCAAGTCTGTAAAAACCATCTTTTTGTCAAAACTTAAGCTTTGTTTATTTGTTTGTTAACAATATATACTAGATGAGGAAGAGATCATTAGACGAACTAAACCATCTCAACTAGATTTTGAACCACTCGTAGAACCCACATCATAAATTCAGATTTAGTGTTGTAGGTGCTAATTTTTAAAAGATCGTTAGAAAATAGATATCAAAATAATGAAAAATAAAAGTGATGGATATGGAGAGATGTTTTATAAGCTTATTTTTTGTGAAAATGAATGTAAAACATCAAGTGATTAAAAAAATGGCGTCTGTAAGTGTAAGTGAAAGCAGTTGTGTTGTGTTTACCTGAATTTAGGGGGATTTTCAGGCCAAAACTGAACATTTGTTTCAAAATTAGGATGACATTTCAACCTCAAAGAATCTTTCCAGAGATGAATTTGGTCCTTTTCATAATTTGGAGTACTTGAATAAATTCTACAACTTTCATTTGGATCTTTGGAGCATTCCCTCTCTTTGTCTTCTGGTGACATGGCATGAAACTCCTTCGAGATCCTCATTGTCTCTTCTACTAATGTTTTTGGGACACCATGGTTTATTACCTAAGCAAACAGTAAATCAATGTCATTTGTTAGTGATACGGTTTAAAACGTTGTATAGGAACGTAACAGAACTGGTCAGTACATATACACTCTTTTAATTATTAAGTGGCAATATGACATAATATTCAAGGTTCGTTTCATGAGATTTTGAAAACTGTTGCAAACTTATTTTATCCTTATTCCATATGAAACGTTGACTTGCTGTGGTTTGCACTAATTTTCTAACATATAATGGGTGTTCTGGTAGTTTCAATTCTAGTTTAACACAGTATTAGAATTAAGGACTTGACCTTCACTTCAAAACTCATTTTATAAATTATTTATGATTCTAGCTTATTTCAATTTTTGTGCTCTATACGTGATCAAAATAAATTTACGAGTCTTAAGCAAGTATCATAAAGAATCCATCTATAGAACAATATTCATGAGCTCTTTCGAACCTGCAAAAATCCGAACTCTTGAGTGACATCGAGAATTCTTTTGTGGAGAAGTGCTCGATCTTCTGTCGCCCAATCGATCACTGGAATCGTCTTCTTCACTGAGATGTCAAACCTCTTTTCTGGAGGATACACATAACTTTCTGGAACTGATTCAACACCCTCCCAATTAGACAAAAACTTCACTTGAGACATCATGTGATTATGTATCAAATGATATTGATTGGTAATATGAGAATGATGTAGCTCCTAATTTATATATAATACTGAGGTTTCTCTTCTTCTTTCATGGTTTAAACAGATAGGCAAGTTGCTGTCGTATAAGATTTCTACTAATAGGCTTAAGTGATCACGTAGATAACTATTTTGTTTTTCGTTTGTCATTTTTTTATCAAAAACCGCTTGAATTTTTTTAATCAAAATTTATCAAAAAATACAAGTGTTTGAAACGCGTACTGTATGTGCTTTCTATTATTATTTTTGGGTTTTCAAAATTTTGCTTGAGATTTGAAACATTTGGTGTGGTAAATGCGTACCGAAACAAAATATTTATGTATAGGTGGTAGGGTTTAGGGTTTATAAATTTAATTTATGTTCGAAAATTAATTTGTAACTAAATGAGGTTTTTGTGTAATTTTATTTTAAGATGTTCACCGGTAGAAAATGGAGCAATATTTTAATGTATCACAAAGTTATTGCTACTGTGTTTGTGCATCCTAACACTCAATTAAAAACAAAACACATTATTTTTTAAAAATGTAAGAGTTTACGACGTAATAAATTATAATTGGATAGTTAAATAAACTACACACAAATAGGTGTGTACCTTAAAAGAAAAATTGCAATGGGTGACAATTTGAATATGCTATTTCGTAGGTGTTTCACCTACATATATATTTGATATTTTTGCAAATATGGCAAAAGCTTCCAATTTCTATTTTTAATTATTTCTTATATCACAATTGGTACAGAGAGAAAGATATAAATATAGAGAGAGAGAAAAATGGCGATCGAAACCGAATGTGAGGCGATCGATGGAGGTAAATTAGGTGGAGCGATGGTTGGTGGAAACGGTGTGGGGTGGTGCTAGTTGATGAAATAGAGATGTTGGGAGAAAAGAAAGATAGATAGATGGAGAGAGATAGAAAGAAGAAAGCAATGATCGACGACTGCCAATCAGATGTGTAGCGATCGATGTAGGTAAGCGGCAGGGAGGTCGAGCTGTAGTCGACAAAAGATGGTGTAGAGATTTGTTGGTTGGTCAAAGAGATGTGGAGGGGGTTCGTTGTTGCGAAGAAGAAGAAAATCATTTTTTTAAAAAAAAAAATAAGTGTATCATTATAAAATGTATGAACTTAGTCAAGTTGATCATTATCAAGTTTATCAACAGTATATCAATCAAATGTATCGGCAGTATACCAGTCAAGTATATCAAGTACTTTATCAGCAATATAAAAGAGTGAATGATTAACAAATATATCAACAATTTATCGGTTAAATACATCATTATCAAATATATTAGTCAAGTTAATCAAATTTGTTAGTAATCAAGTATATCAGTTAAGTGTATCAATCTATATATGTATCAAAAGCGTATCAGGTGTATCAAGTGTTCGTTATTTTTTTCTTTTTTTGTAAACAACAAACATCTAGATTGTGTATTCATTAATTATATTGTTTGTTTAAGGAAAAATCCCCTTCAAGTACTCAAGCTAAGAGACTATATCAAAGTTGTTCAATCAAATCAAATAATATTCATTTGATGTGAAAAAGAGATTGAATGGAGAGATTGTTTCCA
>JBBPDJ010024367.1:3468-20756 GCA_037974625.1 Cucumis cinereus | reverse complement strand
TATATATATATATATATATATATATATATATATTCTTTTATTTTGAATTAAAATGAAATGTGTCCAATAGAGTACCCAAATTTTGAGTGGGCCACGCAATCCTCATCTGCCCAACGAATGGCCATTATTTATTGACGGATTTGCTTCTTTTTTTTCTTTTTTTATTATTTCCTTTTTCTTTTTCAGGACAAATTATTGTTAATATTTTTTTAGTAGTTTTGTAATATTTAAAAACAACTCTTAATTAAACATCTTTTGTTTGATTTGATATGTCTACATTTAGTTAGCTAAAAAATGAAACTTAAATATAAAATTAGAGGTAATTTATTGTTGACTTTTTCATAAATCTTGAGTTAGGTGTTTGGGATAAGAAGTGAAATAGCAAAGAGTAAGAAGTTGTGAATTTCTATGGCCCACATTGTAAAGAGTTGATAAATATAGAAAATTAATAGTCGGATCCACCAACTCATTGAATCAAACAAGAAATGGAGTATGGTCAAACAAACTCTTATTATTTACTACATTTTCATATATGCTTTCACGTCAATAATATTTTTATTGTTCACTTACTAATATAATCTATTACAAAATATAATATTTGAATTTTATAATTCAATAAGCGTGCAAGTTTTTGGTATGCATTTCAATCGTAAACTATTGTCAATATGGTTGAAAGAGTTTCTAGCAATTTTAGTTTTGCAATTATATTAACAAAAAACCATCATGAATAGACTTAGTGGTAAAAAAGTCAATAACTAACTAATGGGTCATGATTTCAATCTATGGTGACCACCTACATAATTTCCTACGATGGGTTGTCCATGAGATTAGTCGAGGTATGTATAAGTTGACTTGGACACTCACAAATATAAAAAAATATATATATATTAACAAAAGAAAAAAAAACTTAATCAGCAATGACACACAACTAAAGTGAGAATGAGCTTTTTATATATATATTGAAAGCTTTTTATATAGTTTTATTAGTGGAAATGGATAAAAAAAATTATTATCTATCAATATCACTAGATACTAATAGAAGTCTATCAATATTTAGTAGTAATAGATTTGAAAATTTTACTATATTTTGGTTCATTTTGCTATATTTGAAAATATCCTTAGAATGGGCGTAGAAGCATCGAATTAATAGAGATATAAGTAATTATTAAATGAAAGAAAAAAAATATTATAAACCATATTTATAGATTTTGTTATATTTACAATTTTAAAAAAATGTTGTTATACATTTTATTATTATCTCTAAAATTCCTACCCATTATATTTACTCTTTCTCTTATTTCATCCCTTCTCCTATAAACATGTATTGAGATTTAAGTTCTCACAAATTTTGATAGCAACATCATAATCATTAAAATTATACTAATTTAATATAAACATATTTGATAGAAGGAATCAAAGTAATTATGAATTTGGTAAAAACGAAGACATTACAAAGAACAAAAAATATGAATTATTCAACCATTCCAAACACATATATATGAATTCAGACAAAATAACTCTACACCTCATACACATATATATGAACATCATATATTATATCTCAACTAAGCACTCCAAACAACTTAGAAAAATTGTGGATTCTTGAATAGAAAAATGCAAACATATATTCCATCGCCTCAAGTCTAACTTTGAATTTTGAAGTTGTTTACAATCTTTGTAAAGATGTTTTTGCTAAAATAAAAATATGAGAACTAATGAAGAATTAAAGTGTCAAACAAGAAAAAAAAATGTGATTATAAAATAAAAAAGAAATGAAAAAAATAGAGTCATGAGATACAAACCTAGATATCTAAAGTGAGAGGTAAAGGGTGTTCACAATTCAATTTGGTAGTCAAACCAAACCAAATAAAAGAATTATAGTGGTTAAATACGTCTTATTAATTAAACCATATAAAAGGCACTGTTGAATGAAAAATTTCTGGCCAATTAAATTTTGCAACATCATCACACCAATAGTATCACACCAATAGTTGGCCCAAATAAGATATAAGGCTCAAGCCTAAGCCCTCCTAAAGCCCATAAAAATCTTCTGTAAATAGAGGTCTTGCCCTTTCATTTGAGTGGAGAATAATTGATAACGAAGTGCTAAAGCTCTGGAGATTTGAAGATTCAACCCCTGAAGCTATTAATACGTTAAAGTTTTTCTCGATTTGGAGATTATCACCTTCTATAAAATTGAAGACTTGGAAGATTAAAACTTCCTTTAATTCCATAAGACTGAAGCACTCAAGTTCTGAATATTGAAAATTTGAAGCTCTCAAATTCTGAAGACCGGGACTCTAAAGCTCTTAAGATTTAAAGTTCATATGATCAAAGCTCTCTTAATCTGAAATAATATAACTCTCCTGAAGTTGTAAGGTCGATCCAAGCAGATCAACAAGCCAGAGACTGATCGAAACTAATCATTTAACCTAAAGATCGATCATCCAAGAAAGATCCATAAGTTCGAAGGTCAATCATCCAGGAAGATCATGAAGTCCAAAGGCCAATCATCTAAAAAAGATCAATAAGTCTTAAGGTCGATTCTCTAAACGATCAACAAGTCAAATGTCGATCCAAGAAGGTCATCAAGTTCAAAGGTCGATCGTCCATGAAGATCACCAAGCCCATAAGTTGATTATCCAAGATCAACAAGTTCAAAAATTAAAGTTTATTTTTTAAAAGAAAGCATCGAAGAATCATGTATAAGAGATTGTACTCACTATATTATACTGAAATCATTACAAAAAATCCACGAGTTATATTTCTCTAGAAATATTGTGGAGCAGACTGGCACGTTCAGTGAGACATCTCTACATTTCATCATTTTCTCTCATATACAATCAAGTGTCATCTAAAGACAACACTTCCAAAACTTCAAGTGACGTTTACATGGGACCAATTACTTGTTGTCACTTCAAAGAGATCCAACAATTTGAAAAGCATCCCATCAATGAAATCACAAGAAATATATGGAAGCAAATGTCAAAATCAACAAATAACAGGATCGTCATCAAGGAGAATCTGTTGTCTAATGAAGTTACTTCATCTTTTGAACATTCAAGCAAAGAAGCTTCAGAACCCAATATAGTGCTAGTCATGATGACATACGTGGGTACAAATGAAAAAAG
This sequence comes from Cucumis cinereus, assembly GCA_037974625.1. Lineage (NCBI taxonomy): Eukaryota > Viridiplantae > Streptophyta > Magnoliopsida > Cucurbitales > Cucurbitaceae > Cucumis > Cucumis cinereus. The sequence goes on along the minus strand of JBBPDJ010024367.1, from coordinate 17,625 downwards.
AATGGTTGAACTAGAAAAGAAGGTGAGCATGCTAATGAAGGCAATCAAAGAGAGAGATTATGAAATCACATCTCTAAAGAATCACATCAAAAGTCGTGCCATTGCTGAATCAAGTCAAGCACTTATTGTCAAGGACCACGACAAAGGAAAGACAATCTTGCAAGAAAGCCACCAACAACAATCAACTTCAATTGCTTCGTTGTCAGTACAACAATTGCAAGATATGATCACAAACTCCATTAGAGCTCAATATGTTGTTCCTTCTCAAAGTTCTCTCTCGTATCTAAACTATATACAAAGAGAATTAATAAGTTAATAATGCTAACCAAATACCAGCCACCTAAGTTTCAACAATTTTATGAAAATGGGAATCCAAGGCAACATGAAACTCATTTGATCTAAACATGTGAAAATTTTGGTACACGAGGGGACTTATTAGTCAAACAATTTGTTCGAACATTCAAATAAAATGCTTTTGACTGGTACACTGATTTGGAGTCTGAGTCAATTGACAGCTGGAAATAAGTTGAAAAAGAATTTTTAATTCGCTTCTACAACACAAGACAAATAATCAGTATGTTCGAGCTCACCAACACTAAGCAATTGCAAGGCGAACTCATTATCTACTACATAAATCGCTAGAGAGCTACAAGTTTTGATTGCAAAGACCATCTCACCAAACTATCTGCTGTTAAGATGTGCATCCAAGGAATATATTAAACACTATTTTACATACTTCAATGTATAAAACCTCGCAAATTTGAAGAGCTAGCAACTCGAGTCCATGATATGAGCTAAGTATTGCTAGTCGAGGAGATGTATACATTTTAGTCCTAATTAAACATAGAAAATGAAGAAAATGATGTTGATATGACTCCAGAAGAGTCTATGGTTGTTAATATAACTCTTCTTAAGTCATCTTTCAAACAAAAAGACAGGAAGTTTGAAAATAGTTAAAAATCCAAAATACATCGCTTGACTTTTAAGGAAAGACAAGAAAAAGTCTATCATTTTCCTAATGCTGACATTTCTGATATATTAGAACAATTGTAGAAAGAACGACTGATTTAACTTCCTGAATCCAAACGATCGAAAGAGATCTTAAAATTCAGTGATGCAAACTATTGTAAATATCATTGAGTCATCAGTCACCTAGAGAAGAAATGCTTTATTTTAAAAGATATAATTCTAAAACTAGCTCAAAAAGGAAAAATTGTGCTAGACTTTGATGAAACAATTTAATCAAACGATATTGCAATCACAACAAATAGATGTCGTAGAATATGCAACTAACCAACTTCATCATCAAAAAGTGTGCTTACTCCAATTTGGAACCTTGAAACCTACAGCTGTTTAGTTGCAACACAAGGAGCTAGGAAATAAATATAAAGAAGTGACCAAATATATCACTGTTGATGATAATGATTTGATTTCTAAAAAAACTCATCAAGAAGAACAAGAATGACATCTTATTCGAAAGAAATATTGCTCATTGAAGCTGAAAATTGAAAGAAGGAAAAATACAAAATTTCCTCAATCTCGAGAATCAAAAACGTCAAAGGAGTTCTTCTTAAGAAAATATCTTCACATGAAGAAGGAATATGAAAACTTCACGAGTTCAAATTATATTAGCACCGAAGAAGTTGATTCAAAAGACATCGAGCAAATAACTCTTGTCTTTGATCGTATTAAGCCTTCAACTACTCTATCTTCAGTCTTTCGAAGATTGGGTATGGCCACGATAAAAGAAGAAAATCAATCTTTAACGTCCTAATATGAAAATCCTAGGATTTGAAAATTAGAACCTAATTGGTGAACCTCTTATATAAAATTCTAAAACCCCAAGTAAATTTGACAACAATTTAAAGGGAACGACTAGATTTGGATTACCTTTTGATTGAAGACCAAGAGATAAGACTCAAGATTTGAACACTTCACAAGCAGATGATCAAACTTACCTGAATGCTCAAGCATGCAACCCTAGCTAGATCAAAAATTGCAAAAGTTGGTGATGAATCTTTGTCATCAACACAAAGAGTAAATCTCACTCCAAATTCGATGTGCGAAGAACTGTTTTTACAACCTAATAGCAAGGCTTAAATAGCATTCCCTTTAAAATCCTAATCCATCATAAAAAATACTACATTAATCATACTTTAATGTTATTAAAAATGATAAAACTAGAAAAATATTAAAATTACATCACAATTATTAAATAAAATCTAATTAATAATTTGATGTTTAGTCGGTTCATATCATTCTCTCCTTCTTTTGAAGGATTCATCCTCAAATCAAAATCAAAGCCTTGTAAAAAAGTCTTGAAGTCATGAGAAGAAAATAATGTCAATCTCCTTGGACTTCTCTTGGATGGTCTCCCTTGCAAAGCATCCTTGAAGTCATGGGGATTCCTACTAGTTTTGAAAGAATATTGGTCTTTCCAATCTCTATTCAATTTGTGACCATCAAAATAACTTGGCATAACCATTGAGCTTTGTTTCATAATCAAAACTTCAAAATCCTGCAAAAACTCAAACGAGAAACTAGGCAAACTTGATGGAAGCTCACCTATTAGAAACCAACTCTTTGGTTATATTCACAAATTTTCAAACTCACATTTTTGGCTTTTCTCTAATCATTTTTTTCTTTTTCATGTATTTTTGTTGCTTTTGTCTCAATGTCATGCCTTTTGTCTTCCAACTCACACACAACAAGTTTTTCTTCTCTTGGAAGCAATGATACAACAAAGAGCATATATTTCTATGGAATCTAATGGACTAGAAAGTATGTCAGTTTCAAGTTCACTAACATCTACTTCGTCTACCCCACTATCATTAACACATGTTTCTCCAGTAATAAATGGTTCAACAACAGTGCCAATATTACAATCATGTGAGTCATTGCAATCTAATGACTTACTAGACAAAACATCATGTTCATGCATTGACACAACATTATTACGCTGTTCTTTACTAGTGATGGCATTAAAATTGAGCTTTGATTTAGAGTACCTTGAAGATTTCATTTGGAGTAATCTTTCTATCTTGATACCAACGTGCACCATTTCTTCTAAGTCCTTACAAAGTTGAATTTCTTCTCGGTCGGCAAGCATATACAAAATTTTCTCATTAAGTTCATTGTAGAATCGATCCATGGTAATTTCTTCTTCCTGTATATGTTAACCTCCTCAAGTAGTAACAACAACTCTTCATAGTAAGGGTTCACACTTTTGCTCCGTTGCTTCAAAGCTTGCAATTTGTGGAAACCCTTAGGATTAAAACGCTTCCTCATTAGCACTTTGATTTCTTTCCATGAGAGTGTTGCATAATTTTCACTTATCCTCCTTTTCGACAATAAATATACCTGCACCATGTTAGTGCATATTCTTCAAACGTAGAAACAACAAGTTTTATCCTTTTCTTTTCACTGTAATGGTGATATTCAAATATGACATCAATTTTCTCCTCTCATAAAAGATACGCATCTGGATTTGAAAATCTTGAAAAGAATAATGAAAGCATGATTTGATCAACATAGTTAGAATTTTTCAAGCCTCTTCTTTTGTATACATTACTTACAAAAGTTCAGCTACTTAATTGACATGTCTGCTTAACGTACTTGCTTGACATGCCTGGTTTCAAAAGGTTTTCACACTTCTCCGATTTTCAACATCAGATTTCTTTCATTTTTTTTTTTTCCAGATTTCCCTCCAACTAAAGTTTATATCGCACAATCCTTCAATTTTTTTTTTTTTCAATTTGGAGGTTCCATTGTCAGAGTTCAAAATTTATTTATTTTTCTTTTTTAATGCCTCTCTTTGTTTTTCAACCAAAACTCACGATGTATAGTTCAACTTCAATTTTTTTTTTGAATTCAGTCAAGGCATAAAAAATATATAGCCAATTCTAATTCAAATCTAGACTTAACTAAAAAAGCAATTAAACATATACCCAATCTATAACCTAGGCTATGATATTAAATAATATAAAAATCCTAGGATTTGAAAATTAGGGACCCAATTGGTGAACCCCTAATATCAAATTTTAAAACCTCCAAGTTAATTTGACAACAATCCAAAGGAAAGAACTAGAATTGGATTACCTTTTTTATCGAAGACCAAGGGATAAGACTCAAGGTTTGAACACTCCACAAGCAAGATGATCAAACTTACCTGAATGCTCAAGCATGCAACCCTAGATCAAGAATTGCAAAAGTTGGTGATGAATCTCTGTCATCAACAAAAAGAAAAATCTCACTCCATATTCGATGTGCAAAAAACTTTTTTTACAATCTAATATCAATGCTTAAATAGTTTTCCCAATAAAAACTCTAATCTATCATAAAAAAGACTAAATTACCCTACTTAAGTTATTAAAAAGGATAAAATTGAAAAAATATTAAAATTACATCACAATTATTAAATAAACTTTAATTGATAATTTGATGCTTGATCGGTTCATATCACGTCCACTTCCACTCAAACTTCAGCTTTCAAAAGGCTAAGTATCTCCACATAAAAAAATGATCAACCTTCGACATCTGCTTTCAATGGTCTCAAAATGACAAGCGATCAACATGAAAACATGAAAAACTTGAAGGAAAAGTTATTTCGTGGAGCAAACAATGACGATAAAATTCACAATCTTGTCTTTTCAAGCATGGAGAGGAAATTATTTGTTGTCATAAGTATAGAAGGTTTTCTATCGATGAAGTCAAAACTCATCATATTGACGAATCCTACACATGAAGAAGAGAATCAAAGCCATGGTAAAAGTAAAAGTTTCTACAATATAAATGTTGAAAAAAAAAACTCTTTAATGTAAGAGTATAAACTGCATTTTGCTCCAAGCTCACATGAGCTTAAAAGATGAATGGTAAAAAAAAGAAACTTCAAACTGCATTATGGCTTGATCCCTTTCTTTTAGGGTATGTAGGCAACTTAAAGAAATTTAAGTTCTGTCTATAAAATGTTTTCACAAACTAGTAGTAACCATCTGTGACTCTACAAAATTGATGTCGTTCATCCCATTGAATAATGAAATTTCAAATTGAAAGATGTTCATCTCTACTAGGAGCATCACAACAAACTGGGGCAAAGCACCAAATTCAAGATGTTCATCTTTATGAATATATGATGATACAATAATTTAGTGTACGTCATCCATTTAAGATGATATACATGTATGTATACATATATATAGATATACATACATGTATGTATACATATCTATAGAATTATTTGTACAAAATTGTGGATTAATCAAATTTTCTCGAACTTCATTTTTAGTGAAAATTGTTATTATTCTTTTAGAGTGTCATCATGCATGAGAAAAAATAGTGCCTTTGAAATCACTTAAAACATCAATACCGTTAAAAAATACTTGTCCTTACTTAAATATTCACGATCGCCCTCTCATCTAGCTCTAATCACATCTCAATAAGGTGAGAAGTTCAAATTTCTATATGCTTCTCGTCATTTGTTAATTATAATTTATTTTATTTTCATGACCATATGTAAGTATAAATTAGATATAAATATTTGTGAAAAAGGAAATAGAGAAACATATATATGGAAAATGTTGTAAAATAAGTTAACAATAAGACTATTAAATATTATTAATCTGAAATTGGTAAGTGTTAACATTCGGATTGACATATAAACACTGAAACTAAATAATATTATTTCAATAGATATGATTATATTTTACCAAAAAATCTTCGACTGGACTTGTTGGGTCGGATTAACAACCAATAGAAATATATTTAGAGTGTTTATCAATTAAATCATCTCTAATTTTTTTATTTTTTATTTTTTTTAAAATAATATCATAATTAATGGCTAGACTACATGCGTCTCACTCAAACTGTATTAATAATCTTTTATTTAAAAAAAGTACTCCTAAATATTGAAAAAAATATTAAGTATTAAAATAATAAAATCTCAGACAAATTTTTGAAATCTACAAAATAAGTACAAAATAAATTACATTTTCTTACCATTAAACTTTTCTTAAATAATTTAATCAATTACGTTAAGAAAAGAATTTCAGTCTGATTATTTCTATTTTAATGTTGAATAATAAATTAAATGTATATCACACAAAAATGAGAAAAAAACATGAATATGACTTGCTTCTACTTTTTCATAAACTTATACTATCCATTTCAAAATTCATGAACCAATCCCATATTAAAATTTTCGTGTTGTATCTAATAAGTTCATACATTTTAAAAGATGCCGAGACACAAAGTTGTAAGTTTAGAATTATCATACGCTTCTTACAAATTCATAAACCTACTTAACAAAACTAGAACAATCTAATTATTTTGTCTTTTTCATTCTCTTTTCCAAAATATTAAGACAAAAAATAATTTTCATAAGAAATTATTAATAATAATAATAATAACAACAATAATAATAATAATAGAGAGATGGAGAGAGACCTTTGAAAAAAATGGTGTTAGTTGTTTTTGTCACCAAAATTTGAACTTTTCTCTATCTTCTTCTTCAACCTTAGTTTATGTTTTTCATTTCTTTATGATGTTCTTATAATGAGTTATTTATATATGGAATTGACCCAAGAAGGAAAGAGAGAAAATTATAGATTTAACAAAATATATATATATATATATATAGATAGATAGATGTATGAGCATACATATCTATAGATATACATGTATGAGCCTACATACCTATAGATATACATGTATGCATACATATCTATAGATATACATGTACATCATAAGGATCTAACACTATGTCTATTCCTTTCTTCACACCCACTAGATGATACAAATCTACCACATCCTCTAGAATTTGATCCAAATGAAACTCGTAAATTCCATACAGTCAGGATTCAAATTAACTCCATTATCCATGACTTGTTGTTCTTGAAACGTGTGTGTGTTGCATACTAAGAATGATAAATGCTTCAATATTTCACCATTGTGATTCAAAGAAATCATATTGTTCTGCATAGTAGGTGAATTCTTGACCCATGCTCAAACAATTACTTGCTCTTCAGAAGTGAATTTGACAACATGGCTCAGCAAATTGCACAAAACTTGTTTAATCTTTCCTCTGTCACCTTTTACTTGTGAAAACTTTATAATTGAGCCATCATAAGGATCTAACACTATGTCTATTCCTTTCTTCATGCTAACTGGATGATACAAATCTACCACATCCTCTAGAAGTTGACCCAAATGAAACTCTTCTTCCTCGAGCAATATTTTCCTGCTTCGATCTTGCTTGTATCCATAATAGAGTTCAATATGCCTGAAACGAATTGTAACTGAATTTTTATGTTTGATAATTAATGAGAGAGATGAGAGCATTCAAGTTTTGAATGTTAATTACCTAGAAGAACTTTTGTACAACCATCCATTTTTTTTAAGCTTATGTCTAACTCTGAACCTGGGTAGATTCATTGTGGCATATCTCAATCAAACCAATAATGCCTGCCAAAGAAGCGCGAACGTCGTGGCTCGCTCTAGTGAAAGCAAGGCTCTTGTTCATACTCTTCCTCTTTGCCTGTTGAGTTGCTTCCATTTGTTGAATGAGTTTGGCACATAAATGCATTTCTCTTTTTGTTGCTCTGATGACTACGAACACAAAAACAGAAATGAAAATAATTGTGGTAGTTATTAGTAGTATAAGGAGAATTAGTCCCATTCTGCAACTCTTGTAGACAAGGCTAGCTAACTCATTTTGAGACAATACTAATGAATAGACCTGTAAGAAGAACAGAAGTAAGAGCTTAAAATAATGTAGGTATGCATTTGGACCAAACATAGTCAATTAAATGATGAGATTAAGATATTTTAGAAATGTTATTGTTATAGTAAGATGACTTACCAGTTGTACACCCAATATCTCAAATGGAGAGCAATATATCTTATAGTTCGTACCCAAAAGATTAGAGAAAGAATCCTTTGGATCAAAATCATATTTCCTAGCCAGGCATGAGATGTTCCCAATTCGGGCAATTTCACCACCATTTGAATTTAAAAACTGAAATGTTGCTGAACCATTAGCAAGGACCATCTTAATGTCTTGAGACCCTAGGACAGGAATTTCTCCTTCATTAGTTGCTAGGTACAATCTCCCTCCTTGGCGTTCAATGCTCGTGAAAAAGAGATCGATAAATGTTTTGATCGAAAATACAAAGGAAACAACTCCCTTACTTCCATTAACTCGAATCGTGTTGAGGAGCAAACACATCATGATTTGAGCTTCATTTTGCCCCTATGGATGCACATCCCTGGTTACTATTCAAGGCAGCTCGAAACCAACTCGTGTTACTAGTGACAAGTGGGAGTATCTCGGTAACATTCCCATATAATTCTCCTGTGGTAGAGTTTGCGAATTGGGTAAACCAACTATACTCTCCTCTTGGATGAGGATAGAATTTGGCAGTGACGGAAGAGTTAGCATAGACTGCAAAGGTTTGGTTTTTGTCAGTATAGTATGAGAAGAAGAGATCATTCATCCCAATATATGTGATTTGAGTTAGAGGTGTGGAATGATTGAAAATCCTTGAAATAACATTAGAGCAATCTGAAAGATCATAAAACACTAAACATTAACAATTGTATGCAGTCAAGTTGCTAGTCACTACTTACTAATCTTCATAAGAACAAGTTTTAATTAGTTACATCCGTAAACTTTGGTTAATTTGTTAGATGACGGACAAATGACATAAACAAGTAAACAGTTCATTTATAAAAGAGATCTTACGTAACTATTTGAAAAAACGATGATATACTATGTATCGCTTCACATTGTCTAGTTATTTATTATTTTCGTCATCTATACATTGTATTATAACAACTAAAATTACATTGTCTTGATTTCATTATCAAAGTTAAAGGTAGAGACAACATAGAATAATAACTCAAATGTTTAAAGGTATAATTACCAACTTCAGTATGAGTCAAACAGTTAAGACAAATTTTTTAATTGGAGTACGTAGACACCTTTAGAATTATAATTAGACTTAGAAAGATGGGATAGTAGCTAACCTTGGAGTTGAGTTCAAAGATTGAAACTTGAGTTCCATTAGAATATGAGTTGAGAAGTTTAGCGAAATTTGTCGTCGACACATCTATTGGTTGAATTGAGGTCGATATCTTCTCGATCTCAAGTGGTATTTGATAGGTAGCATTGTAGTTGTTGAAGAGATCATGAGATTGAATATGTTTGATCATACTATACCAACATGAAATCAACAAGCTTGGAAGTATGAGAAGAACCATTACCTGCCATGGAGAAGGTTAATTCTGGTATCTTATTTTTCTATCCAACAACAATACATGGGACCTTGATAAAGTCAAGGAACAAATGGACCTCCATCTTCTATCAAGTTTGGGAGGCTTCATCATTTCAAGTTTGGTGCTCGCCTTCATCTTCAAAAATATTGGTGGTGCTGCCTTCATCTCCAAAAATATTGGAGCGACTTTCACAACTTGGTTCACTTCTCCGTATTCAATCAAGTTTGGCATGCTCCATATCATGTGAGGATGAAATTTTCTGAAAAAAAAAAAAGGAGTTATTGTAAAAAATAAAATAAATAAAACAAATAAATAAATAAAAATAAGTATAAAAAAAAAAAAAAAACTAATCTGTTTTCTCCTTGAATTGTCGTCGCCCCCCTTTTCTGTCTTTCCACCTCAATCTCCATTTCTTTTAAATCTCTCTCAATTTCTTTCTCCCAAAATAATTAAAAAAAGAAAAAGAAAAAATCTTTGTTCTCTTCCTCTTTGAGACATTAGTGGACATATTCCTGTGAGAAAGCAAAACAAGTGCTGGATTATAACCCCAAAAGCTTAAAAGAAGGATTAGAAGAGGTGCTACCCTATCTTACATATGTTTTGGCTTGGGCCTTTTTATTCTTTCTTTGTGCTATTCAATAATCTTACTGCCTTAAAAGGTGTTCTTCATGTTGATAGTAAACATTTTGAATCCCCTTCTCCCTGTGTTGTTTGTCCCTTAGCTAAACAAAAGTGTTTATCTTTTGTATGTCATAATCATGTAGCTTCTCATGTTTTGAACTTGTTCAGTGTGATGTTTGGCATCTTTTCAATATGCTTTCATGCTGGTTATAAATATTGTTTTGACTACTGTGGATGATTTCTCTCATTTTACTTGGATTTTTATGATGAAAGTAAAGAAATGAAGCTTTGGTTATTGTTCCTCGTTTCTTTGCTATGGTTGGAAATCAATTTGGGGCTTCAATGATGCAGTTTTCGATCTGATAATGCGTCAGAGCTAGTTTTTACACAGTTCTTCAGTGCTAAAAGGGTTATTCATCAATTTTCTTGTGTTGGAAGGCCTAAACAAAATTCAATTGTTGAGAGAAAACATCAACATTTACTGAATGTTACTAGATCTTTGAGAGTTCAATCTAGAATTTCTATTAAGTTTTGGTCTGAATGTGTTCTCATTGCAACATTTTATATTAACAGAACGCCTTCTTCTATTTTGAAATCGAAAATCTCGTATGCTCGTTTGTGTGGAAAGGTGATTATTCTGGGATAAAATCTTTGGGATGTTTGTGTATTGCTTCTACTTTACCTTCTCACAGGTCCAAATTTGATCCAAGAGCTATCCCTACTGTTTTTGTTGGATATCCTGCAGGTATGAAGGGTACCACTTGTATGACATAGAACATCGTCAATTTTTTGTATCACGTGATGTTGTGTTTCACGAACACATATTTCCTTATTAGAGAAAATTAATCTGAAGAAAATAGTGCAGAACTGAAGAATGGAAAAAATAACATGTACGGCCCAATTCCAGAATAATCCAAGAATCAAAACAGTTAAACTCCAACCAATTGGAGTGTTACATTCGTATATTTTTTTTATTCCTAATTCATTTATTTTTTAACTCAATTCTAGGGTTTCTTGTATATAAATGAACCTTGCTTTTCTGATCTAAATAAGGCAAAATACAGAAAAGCATTTTACTCCCAAATTATCGGTGTAACATTTTTTCCTATTTTGGTATCAAAGCTTTTCCATGGCTAACGTCTCACAGTCCGCAAACTCGTTCGTGATGAATAACGTCAGTAACCACAACTATCCACCGATGAGCCATATTCTAAATCAGATTCCCTCCGTAAAACTTGGCCGAAACAATTTTATCCTATGGAAACACCTTTCACTGTCGATTTTACGAGGATATAAATTGGAAGGGCATATCTCAGGGAAAATTCCATGTCCCCCAATGTTTGTTCAAACTGAAATAAGAGAAACACATGTGACTGAAAATAACCACGACATGTCGAAGCATCTAGTTCTACCGAAGCATCAAGTGGTGCTATAAATTCTGCAACACAAATGGTTCTCAATCCACTATATGAGTCTTGGGTAGTGGTTGATCAACTCCTTCTTGGTGACTGTATAACTCCATGACACCAAAGGTGGCTACTCAGGTAATGGGATGTAAAAACTCTAAAGATTTATGGGATGCAATCCAAAGTCTATTTGGTGTTCAATCCAGAGCTGAAGAGGATTTTCTTCGACAAGTCTTTTAACAAACCAGAAAAAATAATCTAAAAATGAAAGAGTATCTTGCTTTGATGAAAACTAATGATGATAACCTTGCTCAGGCTGGGAGTTCGGTTCCATCACGATCTCTAGTGTCTCAAGTTCTATTCAGGTTAGATAAAGAATACAACCCGATTGTTACAACCATTCAAGGGAGGCCTGATATCTCATGGATGGATATGCAATTTGAATTATTACTGTTTGGAAAAAATGCTAGAACACCAAAATAATCAAAGAGCCACAAATAACTTCAGTCATAATACCTCAGTGAATATGATGAATAGTCGTAATACATCAGTCGGTCAAAAATCTCCAGGCTTGAACAACAATAATGTTGGACACTCCGACAGTCAAAACACAAATGGGAGGAACAATAATAGCAACAACAGAAATGCAAATCGGAACTTCAATAATAACAGAGGTCTCGGTCATGGAAGAGGGAACTGACCCACATGTCAGGTATGCCAAAAATATGGCCACTTTGCTGATTATTGTTATCACAGGTATGATCGAGATTTTTTTCCAAATGGCAACAATAACAGGGGAGGTCATAACGGTTTTCGACAACGACCAAATACAAATCCCACCCCTCCTACTCCTGCTATCTTTATGGCTAATCCCAACTCCAGTTCCTACTCATTTTATGCAAATTCAGAGACCGTTGCTGACTCCTACCGGTATGCTGATAGTGGTGCTTCAAGTCATGTGACTACTGACTGATCTAATCTTGCCAATTCGACTGAATATGGAGGTATAGAGCAAGTTACAGTAGATGATGGTAATAAAATTGCTGTAACTCATGTTGGCAATTCATGTCTCACAAATGGCCACACTAATCTTAGACTTCAAAATATTTTGTGTGTACCTCAGATTTCTAAGAATTTACTAAGTGTTTCTCAACTTACACATGATAACAATATCTTTGTTGAATTTCATAATGATCACTGTTTTGTAAAGGTCACGAATACCGGGGACATACTACTGAAAGGGGTACTTAAAGATGGACTCTATCAGATTGAGGATGCGAAAATTGTGCAGCAAGGAGCTTCTGGTACACATCCACTAGCGTATCTAAATAAAAGCAACCCTACTTTAGTTTTTTCCAGTATAGGAAAGAGTGTCAACACTGTAGTGTCCAAGATTATTTTACATCGACGTCTTGGTCATCCATCATCTAAAGTATTAGAGTCAGTTATTAGAAACTGTAATGTGAAGGTTCAATCTAATGAAGTTTTTCCATTTTGTGAGTCATGTCAATATGGAAAATCTCACTCTCTCCCTTTTCCTATTTCCACATCAAGAGCCAAAGCATGTTTTGAACTTGTTCATACAGATGTTTGGGGACCGGCACCATTTTTATCAAGAGAAGGATATCGACTATATTGTGTTTGTGGATGATTTTAGCAGGTACTCTTGGATTTATCCACTTAAACAAAAGAGTGACCCTCTTATCACGTTTCACTACTTCATCAATGTGGCTAAAACTCAGTTCAGTGTTGTTATTCGTGCTTTACAGTCTGATAACGGTGAAGAATACACAAAAATTGATAAATTGTGTGGACATTTGGGTATTGTATCTAGATTCTCATGTCCATATACTTCGTCTCAAAATGGCAGAGCCGAAAGGAAGCATCGCCATATTGTTGAAACTGGCCTCACACTTTTAGCTCAAGCTTCAATGCCTCTATTCTTCTGGTGTGACGCTTTCCTAGCAACCACGCTTCTCATAAATGGTCTCCCAACTGCTGTCTTGAATGGAAAATCACCAATGGAAATTCTAGTGCATAAACAACTAGATGTTTCAACTTTAAGAATTGTTGGTTGCACATGTTATCCCTATCTTCGTCCGCACAACAAGCAAAAGTTTGATTTCAATACGGAGCGCAGTATTTATCTTGGCCCAAGCCCATCACATAGAGGGTATAAATGTCTTACCCAAAGTAGTCGTTTGATCACTTCCCGACATGTCATTTTTAATGAGAAAGAATTTTCCTTCTCATGCAAAAATGGTCTGGCCCAACAGGTATGCTCCTTGCCATTCTTTTCTAGCAATAATAATAGGGTCGGCCAGATAAATAGCAAAATTTAAGGTTTACTTTTGATAAATAGCAAAAGATAATTTAAATTGTAAGAATGACAAAATGAATTAAATATTATTAATTATAAATTAACGACAGACCAAAATACCCTTAACTAATTCAAATTCAAATCTTAACAACTAAGATTTTCTTACTATTAATTTATTGCAAAAATACTTATTTTAAAATCACAACAATTTTGATGGATACAAAATCGTAACAAACTAAAAGATTTGATTCTCAAAATATAAATAAATTTAAAATTAAAATCAAAACAAAAAATCAAAATTTTTAATTATTAGAAACGTTGAATCTAAAAAAAATATTTGTATATGGAAGAAACTTTGTTTGAACTAACCCAACAAAATAAAAAAAAATAATCCTAAAAGAAAAAAAGAATTACAGTGTAATTCAAATAACCTAACAAAATAAAAAATAATCATAAAAGAAACAAAAGAATTACAGTGTAATTCAAATAACCTAACAAAATAAAAAATAATCATAAAAGAAACAAAAGAATTACAGTGTA
>JBBPDJ010024337.1:0-20770 GCA_037974625.1 Cucumis cinereus | reverse complement strand
ACTGGAACGGGTATTCTTGTGATCGGTTTACTAGGTATTTTCTTTTATGGTTCCTATTCCGGATTGGGTTCATCCCTGTAATAATCGTATGAATTGAGTTGTCGACATGAAAGCGTAAGAACTCAATGGGCCTGAAATCCTAAGGGACTCCCGTTGAGTTCTTACGAATTCGAATAGTTTGTTCGTCTAAATGACCGAATCGTTTTCGGCTCTTTCAAATTCATTCTATTTTTTTTTGATGATGGTTTTGAAAACTGAATTTCATTGATTGATTTAGAAGACCTGCGGCTCGAGAGTATCTCTCAATACTTTCAAGAAAGTGAGAATCAAAAAAGAAATAAAGAATCAAAAAGAAAGTTCGACTAAAGACGGAATCACTCGATTCCCGGGATAACTTTCTATATATTTCTATACATAAACTGAAAGGCTCCGGTGTATAGAGAAGACCTCACCGTTTAAGAAGTAACCATAGAAAGGATCGAATCCACTATTTCTTTGGAATTTCTATTTATTAGTTTAATACCTAGTAGAATAGAATTTCGTATTTCGAGGTGAAATGCCTAAAAAAAAGAAAAACTCGGGGGCGGGAAGGTTATAGTAGCCAAAGCCGTTGGAATTTTGACTTTGTCCATTGGAAACCCATTTTGTTATTAATAGACTACGAAGAGGAAAAAGAATAATTGAAAAAAAGGCAATCAATTTAGTTATTCGACCAAGTTTCATTTATGCATAGTCAATGACGCGAATTAGCCGGGGATATATAGCTCGGAGACGTAGACGAAAAACGAGTTTAGTTATATCAAGCTCTGGGGCAAGTCTTTCAAAGCTTATTTCTCAACAAGAAATAAAAGCTTTGGCTTCCTCTGATCGGGATAGGGATAGACAAAAGAGAGATTTTCGTTCTTTGTGGATCACTCGAATAAATTCAGTAATTCGTGAAGGATGGGTATCCTATAGTTATCGTTATAGTAGATTAATTCACGATTTATACAAGAGACAGTTGCTTCTTAATCGTAAAATGCTTGCCCAAATATCTATAGCAAATAAAAATTTTCTTTATCTGATTTCAAATCAGATCCTAAAATCAGAAGTAAATTGGAAGGAATCCGCCGGAGTCATTTAAATGGAGTTACCCGGAGAATGAACTCCGGGAAAGTAGAGTCAAAATGAAAAAAAAATAGGATAAAATAAAGTAATCAAAAGAAATATGAATCAACACATTGAATAAAAAATTTGAAGTTTGCCTTCTTACCCGATTTTTGATTTGTTTTTGTCTTACGACACGAGAATCAAATCCGAATTAGCGGATTTTTCGGGCAAAGGCTCAATCTGCGCGGGTGTGAATTTTGGTTCAAACGAAGAAAGAGTAAGCCTATTTTTTTGTCTCTCATGCTCTCCTTTTATTTATTGGCGTCTCTCACGGTCGACTTTTCTTTCTTTCTTTTCATATGACTTAGAGTTCTTTCTGTCTCTCTCCGTCAACGTCTTTATTTTCACTCCTGTGGCAGTATTCATAAAAGGTAACAAAGATAAAATACGAGCTTGTTTTATAGCAATAGTAATTAATCGTTGTTGTTTCAAAGTCACTTTATTTCTTCGTCTAGATAATATTTTTCCTTGGTCACTAATAAATCGACAAAGTAAACTTATGTTTCGATAATCAATTCGATCCCCCGGTTGAATCGGGGGCAAACGCCTACGAAAAGATCGCTTGGATTTATGAAAAGGTGGTTGCTTGGATTTACGAAAAGGTAGCTTGGATTTATCCATAGTTTGTTTAGTTTATTCCTTAAAAAAAAAAAAGATTTGGTTTTTTCTATTTAAATTCTCTTCGAATTATCTAATTAGACTGTTATTTTTACGCCTCCTCGGAAGGGTGCAAGTGCTCGTTTCTAGCTATATCTCCCCGTGAATCGTATGCTTGTAACAATACCGACAGAATTTTCTCAATTCCAATCGATTAGGCGTATTGTGTCGGTTCTTTTTAGTAATATATCGCGAAATACCTGTTGATGCCTTATTAGCACCCTTTCGAACACAAGTAGTACATTCCAAAATAACGGTTATTCGGATATTCTTACCCTTGGCCATGAACCTCCCTTGGATTTTTAATTTACTCAACTCTTCTTCTTTTGATACGAAAGGAAGAAGAAGAAAGAAAAAAATATAAGTTACTAACTTGAAATCAAATTATGAAAAATTTTGCTGCAATCAATATCTTAAAATAAGATAGAAAGATTTCTAAACGATATTACAAAGCACAGTATTTCAAATTCTAGTAGATACAGTAAGTATCGTGTATAATACTCTTCCCTAGACCCACATTTTCGACTTCCATTTCTCTCTTATTAGATTCTAATAGAATTAGAATTCGAATCCGAGCCCCGCCGGCGTTGAATCCACTTTTATTCTTTCTCTTTCCTCCCTTTTTCTAAAAATTCGAAATTAGAGAAAAGAGAAATAGAGGGGGAAGACTGATTCGTAAGAGATATCTCATTGTATCTCTAATCTTCTTTATTCGTTCCGACGTCAATTAATAACTAGAATGAAAAAAGGGGAATGTCAATGCATCCGGGAAAAACCGATTAATCTCTATTAATAGACCTGCTAAAGACCCGAACCATAGAGTACTTAGTACCGGTGCCACGGAAAGATATGTTTTTAGATCTCGCATTGAAAAACCCCCTTCGTTACATAATAATACATATATGATCAAATGCGTATGGAGTTAAGGATCACTTAGAATTGTACTATAATAGTACACGGAATCCCTAATTCAAAGTGAAATGTACAATAATAGAGGAAAGATTTTTCTTAAAACATAACATAAAAAGGTCCTTTTCTTCGCGAGCATTTCCTCAAAATACTCATTGAATTTTTGGACGGGTTCCGTTCCCTCTTTCATCTGGATAGAAGTATTTTATGAATATTCTATTTTGATCTATATTATATGTTAAATCAGACTAAAAAGACGAAAGAGACAGAGAAATTGTAAATATAGAATCGAGAGAAGAAAAAATTCTGTGGAAAACAAGACAGGAATTCTCTACAATGATACTGTAGACTAATTGGATGGAGGGATGTAGCGCAGCTTGGTAGCGCGTTTGTTTTGGGTACAAAATGTCACAGGTTCAAATCCTGTCATCCCTAAGAATCCAATCCTTTTGTTTCCAGTCTTATCTTTTTGGCTAAGAAAGCGCTCTTAGTTCAGTTTGGTAGAACGTGGGTCTCCAAAACCCGATGTCGTAGGTTCAACTCCTACAGAGCGCGATTCCGTTCTTCTTAGCTTCAAATAGTTTCACTAATTTGAACAGGAATATGAATTTGACCTCCCGGAGATGACAGAACGGAGGAGGTCAATCAAAAAAGGCGATGTTAATTAATCAAAGGTCCAACTGATCGCCGCGCCTGTATTGTAGATATGCCGTTACAAATAATCCAGCCAAAGTAATAGGAATTAGGCCTAACACGATTCCAAATAGAAAAACTTCAATCATTTCAATTTGTTTGAAAGGAGAAAAAAGAGGTAATATCTATACTTAAATAGTAATCTGAATTACCATCAATCTCAATGACTAAGAACTGTCAATTGATAGGGTAAGTAATTCTAGAGTCGCTCGAATTTAGTAGAAAGATTTCTTTTTCTGAGTTTTGGACAGTTCAAATAGGAATTTCAAATAAGGCGTATTTTGCTCAGCCCGATATATAAAGCTGAGGTTATAGTTAAAGCCGCTAGTAGAAAACCGAAATAACTAGTTATCGTAGGCATGAAGGATCTAAATGAAATAGGGTCTTTTTGACATATGTTTCTAAAAAAGCACTTACCTAAGTTTCCATTTTTGCAAACTAAAAAAGAGGAGATAAACAAAAGGACCAATTGAAAGTTTTGAATTCATCTATCAGTATAGAAAATACTCAACAAGATAAACTAAGAAGCATAGAAAAAGAAATTGGTTCATCATCTACGACATCTACCCATTCTGAGCTTGCAATCAACGGATTGATTGAGCAACTCGTGACTAAATTATCAACTCAACTTAGAAACGAATAATCAGAATTGGCGTGTATAACTTCATTCAAAATTGAAACTCTTTTTGAATGATTAAGTAATAAAGTTCGAAAAGGATTTCGATTTTGATCATTTATTTTCTTTTTGAATTCTATCCAATCTAGTAAAGTTATCACACAATCACTCGAAAAATCAAATCGTTATTTTGATTCAACTCGATTCTAAGATGAGTTATTTTTATTCTCTTTTACTTTCTTTCTAGGTTCTATATTTTTTCTGGCCCTAGTATAAAGCCTCATCTTTGTAGTTAGGTTAAGAAAGAACGCGGGTATTTCAAAAATCCAATTTAATACTCTTCCTTGTTACTGGACGACTAACTAATCTCTTAAAATGAAAAAGGGATTCCACCCAAAAACGCTTCGACACCTAAGCAAAGATTTCTAGATCTCTTAACTTGTGGAAAGATGATAATCTCTTTCATGCATTATTAGAAACCAACTTATCAGATTCAAATTTTACCAGACGGTCAGTTTCTAGTCACAAACCCATAATGGGGGGAAATAGACTCTTTTGACGAATTTTCTATTGGATGGGATTTTCTGTCGACAAACAACAAGCAAAGGAAGAACGAAATTAGTTAGCAATTCCTTCCAAGAAGGATTCAAAACGCGTTGCTGCGTCAGAAGAAGGATAGATATACTGATTCGGTAGACCCTAAAGACGCCCTAGGTACAATATTGACGATCTCACAAAGATTTAATTTAGGTAAATTTTCATTTACTGATCTGATCTTTTACGGAATCGATACCTTTTGACTGTACAAGAATATGTGGAGCTCGGCATGTCTGGAAGCACAGGAGAACGTTCTTTTGCTGATATTATTACCAGTATTCGCTACTGGGTCATTCATAGCATTACTATACCTTCCCTATTCATTGCGGGTTGGTTATTCGTTAGCACTGGTTTAGCTTACGATGTGTTTGGAAGCCCTCGGCCAAACGAGTATTTCACAGAAAACCGACAAGGAATTCCAGTAATCACCGGCCGTTTTGATCCTTTGGAACAACTCGATGAATTTAGTAGATCTTTTTAGGAGGTCCCAATGACCATAGATCGAACCTATCCAATTTTTACAGTGCGATGGTTGGCTGTTCATGGCCTAGCTGTACCTACCGTTTCTTTTTTGGGGTCAATCTCAGCAATGCAGTTCATCCAACGATAAACCTAATCCGAATTATAGAGCTACGACACAATCAAACCCGAACGAACAAAATGTTGAATTGAATCGTACCAGCCTCTACTGGGGGTTATTACTCATTTTTGTACTTGCTGTTTTATTTTCCAATTATTTCTTCAATTAATAAAACAAAAGAAAAATAGAATAATCATTCTAGGTATTCTCTCTCTTAGCCTACTCGGAAGGATCTCATCTCCTACTTATCCATGACTGTTTAGGTCTCTAGCATGACCACTTTATGAAATGTGGAGGGAAGTGGGGTAAATGGCCAATACTACTGGAAGGATTCCTCTTTGGATAATAGGTACTGGAACGGGTATTCTTGTGATCGGTTTACTAGGTATTTTCTTTTATGGTTCCTATTCCGGATTGGGTTCATCCCTGTAATAATCGTATGAATTGAGTTGTCGACATGAAAGCGTAAGAACTCAATGGGCCTGAAATCCTAAGGGACTCCCGTTGAGTTCTTACGAATTCGAATAGTTTGTTCGTCTAAATGACCGAATCGTTTTCGGCTCTTTCAAATTCATTCTATTTTTTTTTGATGATGGTTTTGAAAACTGAATTTCATTGATTGATTTAGAAGACCTGCGGCTCGAGAGTATCTCTCAATACTTTCAAGAAAGTGAGAATCAAAAAAGAAATAAAGAATCAAAAAGAAAGTTCGACTAAAGACGGAATCACTCGATTCCCGGGATAACTTTCTATATATTTCTATAGATTCTCTCTATTAGATTTCGAATAACGAGATGAATTGGATAAAGAAATATCCAGATCTTTCCTTTAGATTCTCTAATATAGAAAAAGAAAAGGATCCTTTTCAAGCCATAGGTCTAAGTTGCTAGAACGTAATAAACCGATCACTTTTAGCAAAAGAGGAAGACATTTGTTTTTTCAATATTCTTTTCAAAAGGACATTAGCAATGACTATTTTGTCTTTCATTTAATGCCTGTTGGTGGTCCAAAAGTCCCACCTATGGGACTTAAACATAACCAGCAAAAAGACAAATCTTACTTCGTAGAAAAATCAAAAGAATTCCTAGAAAGAGAAAAAGAATTTCGAGATAAAAAAAAGAATTCATAGACGAGGAAGAAAAAGGAAAAACAGAAAAAGAATTTTTTAAAGCATAAAAAGAATTCATAGACGAAGAAGAAAAAGGAAAAAGAAGGAGAAGAAGATGAAAAAATCGAATAAAATAAATAGAGAAAATCGAATAAATAAACTAAATAGAGATGAAATAAATTAAATAGAGAGAAAAAATAGAGATAAAGCCGACTATCGGACTCGAACCGATGACCATCGCATTACAAATGCGATGCTCTAACCTCTGAGCTAAGCAGGCTCGGATAAGAGAAATTCAACATGCATATGAATTCAAGAAAATATCATAATCTTTGCTTGCTATTAACTCTATAATACTATTTCAATTGAATTCTTCGCTATTCATAATAATTCTTCGCTATTCATATTAAATAATAAATAGGAATATAAAAAAGAACACAATATAAAATTTCAAATAAATGGTAAATCTTCTAGAATAGAACGATTAATCTAGAGGTATAGAATTTAGATTGATTTATCCCAATAATATATACATTATATCTTATTGAATAAGAAATTCATAAATATTCAAAAAAATTGTTTTTTTCCTTTTGGAATTCAACTGACATTTGACATTCTTTTTATTATACTTCTCGATTGGATTCCATAGACTCTATATTTCGAATTCTCTTTTTTGAATGGACTGATTTGTTATAACTAATCATACATTCCTCCGCTTTCATTCGTAAAGGTGGAAGTTAGGACGAAAAAATCGACCGTTTAAGTATTGGAAATTGAATAGAAAAGCGATCGGACGAGATAGAGATCTGTATAGGGTCTGTATCTGCTTCTATTGAATTGGAGATAGATAAATGATAAAATCGTTTTTGATTGGACCAAATAGAATCTTCCTAGAGAATAGGAAAGAAGATAGACACGAAATAAAACATGAGAAAACACTTTTTTGAGATAGAAATAGATATCTAATGAAGGCAATGGTTTGAGTGAGTCTAAATGAAAGAAAAGGGGAAAGGACAGCACAGTGCGATCCTAATCCCAAACAAGGGGATATGGCGAAATTGGTAGACGCTACGGACTTAATTGGATTGAGCCTTAGTATGGAAACTTACTAAGTGAGAACTTTCAAATTCAGAGAAACCCTGGAATGAATAAAAATGGGCAATCCTGAGCCAAATCCGGTTTTCTGACAAGAACAAAAGGTTCAGAAAGCGAAAATCAAAAAGGATAGGTGCAGAGACTCAATGGAAGCTGTTCTAACGAATGGAGTTGATTATGTTGCGTTGATAGAGAAATCCTTTTCTCGAAACTTCCGAAAGGTTGAAGGATAAGCCTATAGAATATATAGGTAAGGTATTCGTACTGAAATCCTATGAAATATCAAAAGATTAATGATGCCTCGAATCTTTATTTTTTATATGAAAACAGGAAGAATTGTTGTGTAATCTATTCCCTATTCAAGAAAGAATAGACAAATCATTCACTCCCCAGTCTGAGAGATCTTTTGAAGAATTGATTAATCGGCCGAGAATAAAGATAGAGTCCCATTCTACATGTCAATACCGGCAACAATGAAATTTATAGTAATAGGAAAATCCGTCGATTTTCAAAATCGTGAGGGTTCAAGTCCCTCTATCCCCAAAAAGCCTGTCTAACTCTTTTGCTTTTGATTTATCCTTTTTCCTTAGCGGTTTCAAATTCCTTATCTTTGGCATTCACCCGACTCTTTTAGAAACTGATCTGAGCGGAAAGCTTTTTCTCTTATCCCAAGATATATGATATATCTCATACATGTACAAATGAACAGAGCAAGGAATCCCGATTTGCAAGTTGTCCTTTTGCTGATCCAAAAAATTCCAGACCTGGATGAGACTTTGTACTACCCTTTCAATTGACATAGACTTAAGTTCTCTCCTAAAATGCGGATAGAACATCGGGAATAGTCGGGATAGCTCAGCTGGTAGAGCAGAGGACTGAAAATCCTCGTGTCACCAGTTCAAATCTGGTTCCTGACACACGCTTAGCCATCTCGATTTTTCGAGATATACCCCATCTATTTTCTAGATGGGTAAAGAGTTTATTAGACAAAGTATCTAAAAAAGTCGATTCTATTTTCTATTCTTTTTTATTCTTTTTATCCTCTCCGTCAAAAAGAATGTTATTAATTAGACCTATTCGAAGGGTTCTATTAGTTGGTTGAAAGACTCAAAAGTCTAACGGAGTTGAAGGCTACGAATAGCCAAGATTCAGTTCAGATATCGATACAAAAAAATCGACTCCTATATCCTTTCATTCCTTTGGATTTTTTTGGAGATTCTCTTTTTGTTTCCTCCTACATTGCATGACTTTCCTAGAGCCCGGCTAAGTGATGTGCGCAATAAATAAAAAGTTCATGATCTAGAACTCATGTGGTTCATCCTATTGGCTTGGATCATCCGAACTAAGTATCTTTCCAATTTGATAATCCCAATGAATCCCTAATTGTATTGTCTTTTTTTATTAGACTCTCCATAATCCAAATGAGACCTCAATTCCTATGTTTAATCTCGAAGAGAGCCTTGAATCTATAGAATTGTCGAAGTGAAGATTCGTCTTTTATCATTCAATGAGCATCTTGTATTTCATAAAAATTGGGGGCAATATAATCTTTACGCAAAGGCCATCCTATCCAACTATCAGGCATTAAAATACGTTTCAAACGTGGATGATTATCATAAGAGATTCCCAACATATCATAAGATTCCCGTTCTTGAAAATCTACACTTTTCCAAACGCAGAAAACAGACGGAATTCTAGGCTCCCTCCTCGTGGCAAATACTTTTATGCATACCTCTTCTGGTTGATCCACGCCATACTTTATTCTCGTAAGATGATACACACTAGCTAACAATCCGCCTGGTGCTACATCATAGGCACATTGGGAGCGTAGATAATTGTAACCGTATACATATAAAATGACAGCAATCGAATGCCAATCCTCGGATTTGATTTGAAAAGTCTCTATTCCTTGGTAATCAAAGCCCAAAGATCTATGAATTAGCCCATGCTTAACTAGCCAAGCAGACAAATACCCCTGCATCTTTTTTCTCTCTCCCGCATTTTTTTTAAGTATTTCATACATTTCCGATGAAATTGATGAAGATTGAGCCATGCTTTTTATTCGATTTGATTCTGAAAGAATCTTGTCTAATTCACTAATCCGTGGGAAGAGACTGAACTTTGACTTTTGTATTTGAAAAATGTTTCGGGAGGTATCTCTGAAATCGCTGGCGGTTTATAAAGGAATCCCTGATCAGAATTTCCAGTATGACTACTCCGCCCAACTTGAAACTTGTGATTGGTAGTAAAAGACCGATTCGTTCGATGAGACCTAATTCTATCTGCGTAGATTTCTCGAGAGATTTTTTTTCGAAGTTTTGTTATAGCATCTATAACTGCTTCTGGTTTAGGTGGACAGCCCGGCAAATAGACATCCACGGGAATTAGCTTATCGACTCCCCGAACAGTACTATAAGAATCGGTACTGAACATCCCCCCGGTAATTGTACATGCTCCCATAGCAATAACATATTTTGGTTCAGGCATTTGCTCATATAATCTCACTAAAGACGGGGCCATTTTCATCGTTACTGTTCCGGCTGTTAAAATTAGGTCTGCTTGTCTCGGACTCGATCTTGGGACTAGTCCATACCGATCAAAGTCGAATCGGGAACCTATTAGTGAAGCAAATTCAATGAAGCAACAACTGGTACCGTAGAGAAGCGGCCATAAACTAGAGAGTCTTGACCAATTTGAAAGCTCGTTTGGTGTAGTTGAAATAACTGAATTTTGGGTTCTTCGATTAAGTAAGGAAAAGTCAATGGAAGTCATAACTGTCTCAATTTGTCCTTTTTATTTTTATTGTCTCAATATTCAGGAGCTAAGACCATTCCAATGCCCCCTTTCGCCATGCATAAACCAAACCAACAATTAAAATAAGCACGAAAATAAAAGCTTCTATAAATACAGATAGACCCAATACATCGAAACTCATTGACCATGGATAAAGAAAAACCGTTTCAACATCAAAAACAACAAAAACTAGAGCAAACATATAATAGCGAATTCGAAATTGTAACCAAGCGTCGCCTATTGGTTCTATACCTGATTCATAACTAGAAAATTTCTCCGGTCCTTTGCTACTGGGGGCTAATACTCCCGAAACAAAAAATGCCAAAATAGGAATAAGACTGGATATTATTAGAAATGCCCAAAAAATATCATATTCATAAAGCAGAAGCATAGACGTACTCCTATAACGTGGAAAAATATACCGGATTAGCCGATTCGACTTGAAATCCATAACGATTTCGTTAGAGCAAGAATTGAGTTTGCCCGAAACGTCTAGTTTCCTTTGTTTCCTGTAGGGCATGTCTCTTTTCAAGATTCATCAATGGACATCCTATTTCCATTCCACATATTTAAAATTTTTGAATTATAGTTAGTATAACTAACTATTGCCCTGAGCCAAATTTTCTTCTTTTCATCTCAGTCTCACTTAGGGGTTTATCTACAGAAAGGGAATTCGAAATCAAATTCTCATTTTTTCTTTTTCAAATTTCGAATAATCTAATAAAGATCAAATTCGAAATTCGTAGAAATTGATTGAAAGAAAAATAGAGTTTCATTTTTTTTTTATTTGATTATATCTTTTTAGAAATATACTTAGGAGGTTTGTGTATTTTTCTTAGTGATTTAAAATAGAGTAAGGAGTCATATGGAAGATAATTTATAGAAATTGTCATCTCAAAATTTCGAATATTGGTGTGGGTCTATTTATTTTTTGATTATTCTAATCTGAGTCAAATTAGTAGAATAGAATTCATGGATAGGAGTTTCTATTCATTGAATACGTAAAGAGAAGACGATTTTGGCTAGGTTTAGGGAAAGGTATACGAAGAAAAGCCTATTTTGATTGTTTCTAATGTTTAGACTGAAACTTACCAAAGATATGCCTTTTTCAAAGTTTAGCTTGTGCACAAATCCAGTTGGTCATTCCTAATACCCATAGGAAGTACTATTAGATTCGATTCGGCTTGGGTTAAATTGGAGTTTTGAAACGGACTCGTGTTAGAATTTGACTTGGAAAATTCACTACGATTTTCAAATTTATAGGGCTCTAGGGCTATACGGACTCGAACCGTAGACCTTCTCGGTAAAACAGACCAAACTGATTATGATCACAATGATTTGAACTGTTTCAAAGACCCAACATGCATTTTTTTTGCATTGGGCTCTTTCATTAACTGATATAACTATCAGTCAGTCTGCCATCTTTGTTTGACAGAAAAAGGGAGATGGCTCCATGTGCTCTGAGTCAGTCTTTGGATTCAGATTCAGGAACACTACCAAAGTGTTTCAAAGGGGGTTTATCTTGACGTAGGTCTGCCTCTGGCCTAGATTAACCTAAGTGAAATGAAGTCTCTCTCGTTCTGGTTAAAAATCAAATATGAAACTTCATACACCTTAAAGTTCATAGAACGAAAAGATCTTTTTTGAGGGCCTTCGACTCATTATGCCTAGCATTGAATAGAATGGATATTCACCTTATCAATATCGCAAATCAATGATGGGATCTGTTTGGCACCTAAAAGGGGGACCCAAATCGGACCCAACCCTTTGGTTTGTCAGGCTATTGTTCTCTTGTTCCCTTAAAGGGATCGAGTAAGACATCGATTTATCCATAAGATCAATTCTTTTGATTGCATGATGGACTCCCTTGAAAAACATTGGCGCGCGTGTAAACGAGGTGCTCTACCAACTGAGCTATAGCCCTTAAGTGTTCGTACTAGATATTTTAGTACGTCTATAATTTCTTGTCAAGATCAAGATTTGTAGGATGCCTAGTCGATGACCCAAGATCTACGATCTTTGATCGGTATTTTGTAAATGCGTATTGCTTCTAAATACTATGATATTTATAATCCATCGCGTGGTTGGGTCGCTTTTGGTTTTCTTTGTAACGAGAAATGACCTACTTAACTCAGCGGTTAGAGTATTGCTTTCATACGGCGGGAGTCATTGGTTCAAATCCAATAGTAGGTAGGACTTATTAGATACCGGAATGATATGTAATAAGTTTTTATCCCCACTAGAACAAACTTATCCCGATAAGTCTTTTCTAGTAAGAGATGACTTTAACATATAGTAAGATATGAATCTAAAATAGTAAGATATGAATCTAAGACAACAATTCGTATGGCCGATGAGATTCCATTGCTACAGAGACTTATTGACGGGTCCCATTGGCGTACATCCAGTAGGAATTGAACCTACGAATTCGCCAATTATGAGTTGGGTGCTTTAACCATTCAGCCATGGATGCTTAACAGGGATCCTCTTCAATATTGATATTGAATAAGAAAATTTCCAATTGAACGAAATTCTTTAAGAATTACTTAAAAAACTATTCTAATCACCACTAGAGAGGGTAAATAATCATGGACACAAAAGGACTCAAATTTCTGATTGCCCAGTTTAAAGCAGTCGTGAGAGAGACTAAGAATTCGCCACAATGGACTTCCGTTTTTTATTTGATTCGCATTTTCTTCGATGTAAGACGTTTGATAAAACTTTTGGATCCGCTCACTTGGCGGGTAGTAATTTCATACACATTGAATCAACCGGGTTTGAGTTTACTAACGAAAATCCGTCTAGTTTTGACTGGGACCATCAAAACGACAATATTCTTTGTAGTGGCCGTGCTTATATATCGTATTAACAATCGAAATCTGGTCGAAAGAAAAAGTTTTTTGGTAGGTCTTTTCCCTACTCCTAGAAATTTTGTTGTGAGGCCAAATGATACAGTATTCGAAAAAGCTGTTGTGTCTTCCCATATCCATAGCTTCGTTCTTTCGATCCTCACTCCTCCAAAAGCAAACGCGGCGATCCCTCCGCAAAAGATTCGTAAAGGAGAGACGAAAGAAGGAGCGACGGAAGAAGGAGAGACGAAAGAAGGAGAGACGGAAGAAGGAGCGACGGAAGAAGGAGAGACGGAAGAAGGAGCGACGGAAGAAGGAGAGACGGAAGAAGGAGCGACGGAAGAAGGAGAGACGAAAGAAGGAGAGACGGAAGAAGACAAACCAATAAAAAGCCTACTGTCCCGGATGCAAGAATATGCCATAAAACAAGACGAGCGTTTCTCTTTTTCCGCTCCGGACCGGTCAGACCTTGACGTGAGCTCGAATCCTACTAATAGTTACAAGATAGATGAGAAATTGTTGGAACACTTATCGGTTGTTAAGCAATCGGCAACTATAGATGAGAAATTGTTGGAACACTTATCGGTTGTTAAGCAATCGGAAACTATAGATATGGGTAAGCTAGTGCAGTACTTGCTATATTTACGCAAGACTGTCTCAATTCATGCTATTGATGATGATGAAGGATTTTTTAAAATGGTAGGTGATTTTCTTAAGAAATTTAAGCTTTTTAAAGAATTTAGCGATAGACGTGATAAAGAAAAATCGCTCAATAAAGGTTTTGATCTTAAACGGATAGCATCATTTCCTAATATGCCTTTGAAGGCGCAGGGCGATCTGATAGAGGAGCTGTACAGGACGAATCCTATTCAGACTCCTAATTGGATGGACATGATGATATTTACCTTTTTGAGAGTGGTAAAAAAACCTCCAAAACCCTGGCCGGTCAATCGCCTACGGAACTATGAAAAATCTGTAGATTCTCGATTTTTTTGGGATGTGGCTGAAGATATGGAGTATGAGAGTAAGTTGAACAAGATGAGATCTGAAAACTTTAGGTTCATACTTAGCTTCATAGTAAAGGTATTGAGGTTCTTCTTTTTCCCGACGACTCGCGTCGGCAAAAAATTTGAAGATAGAATAACTCGATTAGAGCTCTTCTTCGACAAGTACAACTTCAAGAGGGGAATAAGGGCATTGAGGCGTTTCTTAGTCGATCACAACTTCCAAGATCAAGTACATTTATTGGACTGTGAACTAACTGTATTAGACAGGAGACTAGCTCAATTGGAGAGCTTCGTGATGACAGTTCTGCACTTCGGAAAGTACAACCCAAAGCATGATAGGAGAAACATGAAGCTCGCTTCACTGGCGCTTGCCCATCTGCCCGCGGAGTTTCGGGAACGATACAAAGAATCTAATAGATATACTCCTCCGCTCACCTTTTTTATCCATGAAAATTTCGTTTGTAAGGACAAAAAAAAGGACAAAAAAAATGTCAATTCTTTCTTCTCTTGGCTAGATGGCTTCTGCACTTGGTTCCAGAAGCATTTCAGTTTCATATATACCTTTCAAGACTTCAAGTTTTCTTTTAACTCACGTCGTTTTTTCTGTCTGAGTTTGAACGCCGAAATAGTTTCGAAACCTTTCTTATTGGATGATGATGAGCCTTGCCAACCGCTAGCAGATTGGCTTGTTGATCCGCCTGTTAATTCGGGGGGGGACAGTATCCCCCCGGATAGGAGGTCTAGAGAGAAAGAAGCTCTCGAGGAAGTAGAGAAACAGAGACAGGCTCTCAGGGAAGCCTCTGCTAAGGGGCATTCCGATTTCTCAATGCTATTTGAGGATCCATACAATTGGGTGAATCCCCTGACTCCATTTCATAGAAGTTCGTTACTATCTTGTTTTTATATATCAACTCAAGGTCCATTCAAACTGAGCAATTCAGATTACTTCGCCTACCTTTGTAAGAAAAAATTCCCCTTTTATGTCAAAAAGGCCCGTCTCAATGATTCTGATTTTCTCTATCGACAATTCCTTAATACTTTGTTCATTCGCAACAAAAAATTTTCTTTGGGCGTCGGTCAAAAAACATCTGCTTTTTCGGAAAGAGATCTTCTTTCAACAATCCAGTCAGAGATATCTAAGATATTCAGCTCTAAGGATTTTGTACAAACAGCTACGTCGAAGCCTGGCTTGTATACAAACCCGGGGATAGACTTGTGTCAAAACCCGATAATAGAGGTGTCTGGATTTGAAGACGACAACGACGACGGCGCCGACCTAAAAAGCGACCTACTAATCCCTTTGGAAAAACAGTGGGCACGAGAGAAAGAAGCGAAGGAACTAGAGCAAGACATAGAAGATTTGGAGCAAGACATAGAAGATTTGGCAAAAACTGGTGGGCAACCTCTTTCAGATATCAATCTAGCGGATTCAGAATGGAAGAACTTGCATCAGTCTCTTTCAGATATGAATCTATTTGATTTAGAAGGGACGAAGGTCGATCCGTCTCTTTCAGATATCAATCTATTTGATTTAGAAGGGACGAAGGCCGATGAGTCTTTTTCAGATATCGATCGAGCTGATTTAGAAGTCGATGAGTTGTTTTCAGATCGCGATGTAGTTGATTTCAAAGATCTCGATCTAGCTGATTTCAAAGATCTCGATCTAGCTGATTTCAAAGATCTCGATCTAGCTGATTTCAAAGATCTCGATCTAGATGCTTTAAAAGATCTCGATCGAGATGATTTAGAAGATATGAACTTCGATGAGTTTCTTTCAGATATCAATCAAGCTGATTTAGAAGGGGCGAACGCCGATGAGTCTCTTTCCGATATCAATCAAGTTGATTTAGAAGGGGCGACGGTCGATGCGTCTCTTTCCGATATTAATCGAGCTGATTTAAAAGATATCAATCGAGCTGATTTAAAAGATATCAATCGAGCTGATTTAAAAGGGACAAACCTTAATGTGTCTCTTTTCGGTATCAGTCTAGTTGATTTAGAATTCGATGATAAGCTATTTGAGTTATCCCGGTTATATGAGTCTGTCAATTCTAAGAGCTTTTTGTTTCCTACCAATATTCTCAATCCAAAGAACCCTTTTATTCCCTATTCATCGTTTGATAAATTTGTATCATTAGAACTCGAAAAGAGGAAAAACGATTGTCCTAGTCGTAACGAAGATGAGATTATCCGAAAAGAGCAACTAAGGAGTCTTTATCTAAGGATATGCTATAAAAAAATGCGTTTGGATAGGACTAAAAGGTTAGATAGGGCTTTTTCAATTCGCTCAGCTTTTGATATTCGCGCAAAAGGGAATCTATTCGAAAAATATCTCGCAAAAACAAAATGGAAGCTATTCAAAAGATATCTGCCATGGGCCCTTACTACGCCAGGGTTCAGATATCTAAGCGTTCTATTTTTAGACATTGTTTCCGACCTATGGCGGAGAATCTGGGACAGGCGAAGATGGCGAATTCGTATTATTGAGATTGAGTTGTATCTTCTACGATTGAGGGGGAAATGGAGGAGGAAATGGACGAGGAAATGGAAGAGGAAATTGCAGAGGGTATGGGAGAGGCACTGGACGAAGAAATGGCTGCCGAAATGGACAAAAGAAAAAAAAAAATGGACGCCGAAAGTCAAAAAATGGGCGACGCAATTAAAAAAAGTATTAATAAAAGTGGATGGGAAATTTTTTAGATTGACGTTCCTATTCAAGATCATAAAGCCCCTTTTCGAGAAGTGGATCGAGGAATTTGAGAGGGCACCATTTTATCGAGAGAAAACGGATAGGTCACCAGATCGGAACAGGAGCAATCTTCAGGAGTTCTTCCTTTTAATGGATTTATTGTTTCTTTTTATTGTATGTATCGTTTCTACATCTCAATTCCAGATTTTAATTGAATTGTTTTTAATTGCGATAAAGTTCAAAACGGCCCAAGCTTTGATCATAGATGAGGCGCTGATTGAGATTGAGTTGGAAGAACTTATGGCTGAGTATCCTCCCTCTCAATCGCCCGATTTCGGTTTAAGGATCAAAAATTTCTTGCTAGGTCTTCTGGAAAAGATGGTAGTCTCTAATCCTTATGGATTGCGCGTTAAGAAGAAAAGGAAATTTTTCCATATCAATCTCAGACCTATCATCAAGCTCATAAATCTCATAAGTAATGAAATTACTTTTGCGATAAAAACTAGCTGTCTAAGTCATACAAGTAAAGAGATCTATTCATTCATAAGAAAAAGAAAAAAGGTGAAGCCGTATTGGAATCAAACAGCGGACTGGGTCTTAACCCATTCTTGGGTTGACAATCAAGAAAGAGAAGTCTTGATGCAGTTCATCAATTTAAAGAGAACCAGAAGTATTCCTGAACTTTTATGGAGTCTGACTGATATTGATGAGCACTTAGTAAAGGATGAGGTGCTTCCTGAAATGATTGAACAACCGGGCGAAGTGTACTTACGAAAGGTAATTGACTTTCATAAAAAGGATCTATTAAATTATCAGTTCAATCCATCCTCTTTAGTAGAAAGACGGATATTCCTTGCTCTTTATCATACAATGACTTATTCACAAACCTCGTCTGGGGTTGATGATCCTGCCCTATCTCGTCAAAAACCCTTTTCGCTGCGCTTAACCTTAGCCCCCTCTAAGAGTATTTTAGTGATAGGTTGTATAGGACTTGGACGATCCTATTTGGTCAACTACCTCGCGAAAAACTCCTATCTTCCTTTCATTACGATATTTCTGCACAAGTTCCAAGGTACAATTTATCGTTTTGAGGATATCCTTGATGAAGAGGATGAGTATGACAGTGATGATGAGATCGAGATTCTTATTGAGTCTCGTGACGAGATTGGGATGCTTAGTGAAGATATTAAGTCTAGTGATCAGACTAGTTGGTTTGATTATTATTATTGGCGTGATGTTTTGGTGAATTGTTTCCACTTGTGTGCCAGGGCCCTGAACCCTTTTTATTTTTACGAGTACGACCCAGATCCGTACCTGGAAGAGGTTTCGATGGATGATCAAACTGACGATATGGATACGGTGCTATATGTACACAAATTTTATATGTCTCTTCAACTGGAATTAGCAAAAGCAATGTCTCCTTGCCTAATCTGGATTCCAAACATTCATGAGCTGGATTTCTCAGATTCAGATTTCTTCTCTATCGGTCTAGTAGCGCACCTTCTCTCCTGGGATTGTGAAAGATCTTCCAGTAGCAATAATCTTGTTATTGCTTCAACCCATATGCCTCAAAAAATGCAGCCCTCTCTAATAGATACACATAGATTCAATACGTGCATTAAGGTACGAAGGCCTGTTATTTCACAACAACAAAAGCACTTTTGCACCCTTTCCTATACTAGGGGATTTCACTTGGAAAGAGAAATATTCGAGACTCCTCATGAATTTGAGTCCCTAACCCTGGGTTCCAATGCACAAGATCTTGCAGCACTTACAGAGGAGGCCCTATCGATTAGTCTTTCACAGGGGAAATTCATTATAGACAGTAATACAATTAGACACGCTGTTCATAGACAAAATTGGGATTTACGAGCTGAGGTAAGACCGATTAACAATTCTCGTATCCTTTTCTATCAGATAGGAAGGGCTATAGCACACTATTTACTTTTACGTGATTGCCCCATAGATCCTATATCTATCTATATGAATAAGAGATTCTGTCCGGAAAGGGATCCTTATTTGTACAGATGTTACTACCAACTTGGACTAAGCCTGAAGAAATTAACGATACTTATTTATGTGTTGAATTGTTCTTCCGGATTGGTCGCTCAAGATCTTTGGTCTCGATCCGAACTCAATGCAAACGATGGGATCGCTTTGGGTAGTTTCGTTGAGAATAATTCTGATCTAGTTCATGGCCTATTAGAAGTAGAAGGCGTTCTCGAGGGATTCTTACCAACAGAAAAAGATTGTAGTCAGTTTGATAAGGATCGAGGGCCAGTGCTTCGTCGGCCCGAACCAAGGACTCCCTCCGATATGATACATAACGGATTTTGGTCTATGATAGATCAATCTCTGATCTATCAAAAAGACCCATTAGCGCCGCCGATCGTTATAGGGGGAATAAAAATCGACCTGCAGAAGATGTTCGCCGATTTCGTCGTTTGGTCTCCTAGAAAATGGTCCCCTTGGGGCTTTCTATTAAATTGGATCGAAAGGATGAATGCCAATGAATTGGGCTTTCCCAATTGGTCAAGGGAGTTTTTTAAAAAGCAGATCGAGGCCATTCTTTTTAACTATGACGAGCATTCTTTTGACGAGAATGATCAAGAGAATGATTCGCATTCTGGTGAAGATGAAGGTGCAGAGAATCGTGATCCTGTTGAGGAAATGGCGAAAAAGAAGGAGAGGCCTACGTTTTATAAGCTTGAAGATGAAGATCAGGACGGGTATGGCCCTAACTTTAACCCGTTGGATTATGATTATGATGATGATGTTGGCGAGGCGTTCTTGCAAAGTGTATACCAGACACGAGCTAGAATTAGATCTTGCCAAGAACAAATCTTTTTTCGAATAAGCCGATTTATTTGGGACCCTGGCAATCCACTCTTGATGCTATCCGACGATCCGGCCCTTGCCGCTATGTTTTCACCTCGGGAATTATTTCCAGAGGAGAAGACAAATGAAGAGAAGTGGTTTTTTACTGCTGAAATAAAATCTCTGAAAAAAAACTGGTTTCTCGCTGAGAAGCAAGACAAGTACGGCGACTCGTTGTTTCAGCGTTATAGATGGCTTAGAAGACCCAATAATTCATTATCGAAGGGATCGTTCCGTTCTACTGCTCTATCCGAGAGTTATCAGTATTTATCAAAGATGTTCCTATCTAATAGAACAGTCGTGAATCAAATGAAAAATCTATTGGTGAGAAAAAGATGGCTTTTCCCGGATGACATGCAAAATTTTTTCACTGAACAATATTCTCCTGCTGAAACACGGAACAGTTGAAATCTTAGATCAAAATACTATGTATGAATGATCTGACTTGCCTAAACAAGAATTCTTGAGTGACGGACTCTGGAATATACTTTATCTGCTGGGTTAGGAGCGTTCATTTTCTTAGAGGTTTCTAATCTATCCTTGTGTGATTCCTGTTGAAGTCTATACTTCGTGGGTGGGTGGGTGCAGGTCGGACCATTTTAAAGCAGACTCCCTATTCATTAGATAGGGAAGATGTCTAAGATTTCGTGATCCGCTGCCGACCTTATTGACTCGGATCGAGTCGGTATATCATTACCGATTCGATTCGAGCTCTCTTATTGAATTGCTCATTCAATGCCAAGTCTCCCTATTATGCCTTGAAGAGGACTCGAACCTCCACGCTCTTGAGCACGAGATTTTGAGTCTCGCGTGTCTACCATTTCACCACCAAGGCATCTTGAAAGTGAATTGTAGTCCATGAATATGATATCTATCTAGTGTGATGTATGGAATATATGAGAAAAGTGGAGTCTTACAGTCTTTCTATTGATCGGTCATGTCCTATAGGTCCGAGTTGGACATCCAATTGCTTCGATTTGAATTATTCGGAGACTGCATTATATAGACAAGTTAGGACTTGGAATGAACGAGAGTTCCGAATCCGCTTTGTCTACGAACAAGGAAGCTATAAGGAATGCAACTATGAATCTCATGGAGAGTTCGATCCTGGCTCAGGATGAACGCTGGCGGCATGCTTAACACATGCAAGT
>JBBPDJ010024286.1:0-20788 GCA_037974625.1 Cucumis cinereus | reverse complement strand
GCTTTCTAAAAATGGACCAAAGTTCAACCTTAAATGAATTTCTAGGTTTAAAATGGGCTCATTTGGAGGAATGTTAATGTTTTTTCCAAAAAAAAAAACGATCAAACACGTCCCAGTCTCAGTTTCTGGTTTGGGGAACAAAATGACCTGCAACGATTTCCCTTTGGTATTTTCGTCATACACCCAGTAGTTCAAAGATTTTTGCCTCAAAAACACGCGTCCATGACTATAAACATGTCCCTGACACATTTGCATGAACTATATGGGTCGCGAAGAGAAAAAGTTGAGGTAGAGCTGACGTGCGGATCAAAACGAACGAAAGTCCACCAATACTATGGCCTTCGAAAAACGAACTGAAATTCGACCTAAAATGCATTTCTAGCAATAAACCGGGCTCGTTTGGAGTAATTGTTAAGTTTTTCTCAAAAACGATTTTACCAAAGACGTCCCAGACTCGGTTTCAGCTTATAGGAACAAACTATCTAGAAACGATCTCCCTTTGGTATTTTCGTCCTACACCCCATAGTTCAGAGATTCTTGGTTTATAAATGCTCGTCCTTGACCCTAAACATGTCTATCACACATTTGCATGAACTATATAGGTCGCTAAGATTAAAACTTGTGGTAGGACGAATGTGCGGTCCAAATTTGACGAAAATTGACCAGTGGTATAGCTTTAAAAAATGGATCAAAGTTCGACCAAAAATGCATTTCTAGGTTTAAAATGGGCTCATTTGGAGAAATGTTAAAGTTTTTTCCAAAAAAAAAACGATCAAACACGTCCCAGTCTCAGTTTCTGCTTTGGGGAACAAAATAACCTACAACGATTTCCCTTTGGTATTTTCGTCATACACCAAGTAGTTCAAAGATTCTTGCCTCAAAAACACGCGTCCATCACTGACACATTTGCATGAACTATATGGGTCGCGAAGAGAGAAAGTTGAGGTAGAACTAACGTACGGATCAAAACGGACGAAAGTCCACCAATACTAGGGCCTTCAAAAAACGAACTGAAATTCGACCTCAAATGCATTTCTACCTATAAACCGGGCTCGTTTGGAGGAATTGTTAAGTTTTTCCCAAAAACTATTTTACGAAAGACGTCTCAGACTCGTTTTTGCTTTTGGGAACAAACTATCCATAAATGATTTCCCTTTGGTATTTTCGTCCTACACCCCATAGTTGAGAAATTCTTGGCTCAGAAATGTGCGTCCTTGACCCTAAACATGTCTCTGACTCATTTGCATGAACTATATAGGTCGCTAAGATTGAAACTTGTGGTAGGACAAATGTGCGGACCAAAGAGGACGAAAATCGACTAGCTTTCTAAAAATGGACCAAAGTTCAACCTTAAATGAATTTCTAGGTTTAAAATGGGCTCATTTGGAGGAATGTTAATGTTTTTTCCAAAAAAAAAAACGATCAAACACGTCCCAGTCTCAGTTTCTGGTTTGGGGAACAAAATGACCTGCAACGATTTCCCTTTGGTATTTTCGTCATACACCCAGTAGTTCAAAGTTTCTAGTTTCAAAAACACGCGTCCATGACTATAAACATGTCCCTGACACATTTGCATGAACTATATGGGTCGCGAAGAGAGAAAGTTGAGGTAGAACTGACGTGCGGATCAAAACGAACGAAAGGCCACCAATACTATGGCCTTCGAAAAACGAACTGAAATTTGACCTAAGATTCATTTCTAGCAATAAACCGGGCTCGTTTGGAGTAATTGTTAAGTTTTTCCCAAAAACTATTTTACGAAAGACGTCCCAGACTCGATTTTTGCTTTTGGGAACAAACTATCCATAAATGATTTCTCTTTGGTATTTTCGTCCCACATCCCATAGTTGAGAAATTCTTGGCTCAGAAATGCGTGTCCTTTACCCTAAACATGTCTCTGACTCATTTGCATGAACTATATAGGTCGCTAAGATTGAAACTTGTGGTAGGACAAATGTGCGGACCAAAACGGACGAAAATCGACCATTGGTATAGCTTTCTAAAAATGGACCAAAGTTCAACCTTAAATGAATTTCTAGGTTTAAAATGGGCTTATTTGGAGGAAGGTTGAAGTTTTTCCCAAAAATAAACGATCAAACACGTCTCAGACTCAGTTTCTGCTTTGGGGCACAAAATGACTTGCAATAATTTCGCTTGGATATTTTCGTCCTACACCCCGTTGTTCATGGATTCTTGCCTCATAAACACGCGTCCATGATCATAAACATGTCTCTGACACATTTGCAAGAACTATATCGGTCTCGAAGGGAGAATCATGAGGTAGAATTGACGTGCGGACCAAAACAGACGAAAGTTCACCAATACTATGGCCGTAAAAAAATGGACCAAAGTTCAACCTATAATTCATTTCTAGCTATAAATCGAGCTCATTCGGAGTAATTGTTAAGTTTTTCCCAAATAAATAATTTACGAAAGACGTCCCAGACTCAGTTTCTACTTTTGGGAACAAACTATTCCCTTTGGTATTTTCGTCCTATTCCCCATAGTTCAAAGATTATTGTCTTAGAAATGCGCGTCCTTGACCCTAAACATGTTTCTGACACATTTGCATGAACTATATAGGTCGCTAAGGTTGAAACTTGTGGTAGGACGAATGTGCGGACCAAAACGGACGAAAATCGACCAGTGGTATAGCTTTCTAAAAATGGACAAAAGTTCGACCTAAAATGCATTTCTAGGTTTAAAATGGCATCATTTGTAGCAATGTTGAAGTTTTTCCAAAAAATAAACGATCAAACCCGTCCAAGACTCGGTTTCTGCTTTGGGGAACAAAATGACCTGCAACAATTTCCTTTTGGTATTTTCGTCCTACACCCCGTAGTTCAGGGATTCTTGCCTCAAAAACACGTGTCCATGACCCTAAACATGTCTCTGACACATTTGCATGAACTATATGGGTTGCGAAGAGAGAAACTTGAGGTAGAACTGACGTGCGGAACAAAACGGAGGAAAGTCCACCAATACAATGGCCTTCCAAAAATGGATAGAAATTCGGCCTAAAATTTATTTCTACCTATAAATCGTGCCGTTTGGAGTAATTGTTAAATTTGTCCGAAAAAATGTTATACGAAAGAGGTCCGAGACTCGATTTCTTCTTTTGGGAACAAATTATCCAGAAACTAGTTCCCTTTGCTATTTTCGTCCTACACCCCATAGTGCAGAGAATCTTGCCTCAGAAATGCACGTCCTTGACCCTAAACATGTCTCTTACCCATTTGCATGAACTATATAGGTCGCTAAGATTAAAACTTGTTGTAGGACGAATGGGCGGAGCAAAACGAACGAAAATCGACAACTGTTATAGCTTTCAAAAAATGGTCCAAAGTTCAACCTAAAATGCATTTCTAGGTTTAAAATGGGCTCATTTGGAGGAATGTTGATGTTTATCCAAAAAATAAACAATCAAAGACGTCCCAGACTCAGTTTCTGCTTTGGGGAACAAAATGACCTTCAATGATTTCCCTTTGGTATTTTCGTCCTACACCCCGTAGTTTATGGATTCTTGCCTTAGAAACACGCGTCCATGACCTTAAAAATTTCTCAGACACATTTGTATCAACTATATGGGTCGCGAAGAAGGAAACTTGAGGTAGAACTGACATGCAGATCAAAACGAACGAAAGTCCACTAATACTATGGCCTTCGAAAAATTGACAAATGTTCGGCCTAAAATGCATTTCTAGCCATAAACCGGGCTCATTTACGAAAGACGTCCAAGACTCGATTTATTCTTTTGGGAACAAACTATCCATAAACGATTTACCTTTGGTATTTTCGTTCTACTCCCAATAGTTCAGATATTCTTGGCTTAGAAATATGCGTCCTTTACCCTAAACATGTCTCTGACACATTTGCATGAACTATATAGGTCGCTAAGATTGAAACTCGTGGTAGGACGAATGTGCGGACCAAAACGGACGAAAATCGACCAGTGGTATAACTTTCTAAAAATTGACCAAAGTTCAACCTAAAATGCATTTCTAGGTTTAAATGGGCTCATTTGGAAGAATGTTGAAGTTTTTCCCAGAAATAAACGATCAAAGGCATCCCAGTCTCATTTTCTGCTTTGGGGAACAAAATGACCTACAACGATCTCCCTTTGGTATTTTCGTCTTACACCCTATAGTTCAGGGATTCTTGCCTCAGAAACACGGGTCCATGACCCTCAACATATCTCTGAAATAATTGCACGAACTATATGGGTCGCGAAAAGAGAAACTTGAGGTAGAACTGACGTGCGAACCAAAACGAACGAAAGCCCACCAATACTATGGCCATCGAAAAATGGACCAAAGTTCGGCATAAAATGCTTTCCTAGGTATAAACCGGGCTCATTTGGAGTAATTGTTAAGTTTTTTCAAAAAATAATTTACGAAAGACGTCCCAGACTCGTTTTCTGCTTTTAAAACAAACAATCCAGAAATGATTTCCCGTTGGTATTTTCGTTCTTCAACTCATAGTTTAGAGATTCTTAGCTCAAAAATGCGGGTCCTTGATCTTAAACATGTCTCTGACACATTTGCACGAACTATATAGGTCGCTAAGATTGAAACTTGTGGTTGGACGAATGTGCGGACAAAAATGGACGAAAATCGACCAGTGGTATAGCTTTCTAAAAATGGACCAAAGTTCGACCTAAAATGAATATCTAGGTTTAAAATGCGCTTATTTGGAGGAATGTTGAAGTTTTTCCCAAAAGTAAACGATCAAAAACTTCACACACTCAGTTTTTGCTTTGGGGAACAAAATGACCTGCAACGATTTTCCTTTGTTATTTTCGTCCTTCACCCTGTAGTTCAGGAATTCTTGCCTCAGAAACACGCGTCCATGACCCTAAACATGTCTCTGACACATTTGCATGAACTATATGTGTCGTGAAAAGAGAAACTTGAGATAGAACTGAGGTGCATATAAAAACGAACGAAAGTCAACGTATACTGTGGCCTTCGAAAACTGGACCAAAGTTCGGCCTAACATGCATTTCTAGCTATAAACTGGGCTCATTTGAAGTAATTGTTAAGTTTTTCCCAAAAAATAATTTACGAAAGACGTCCCAGACTCTGTTTCTACTTTTGGGAACAAACTATTCAGAAATGATTTTCGTCCTACACCCCATAGTTCAGAGTTCAGAGATTCTTGCCTTAGAAATGCGCGTCCTTGACCCTAAACATGTCTCTGACACATTTGCATGTACTATACAGGTCGCTAAGATTGAAACTTGTGGTAAGACGTCAGTGCGGACAAAAACGGACGAAAGTCGACCAGTGGTATAGCTTTCAAAAAATGAACCAAAGTACGACATCCAATTCATTCCGGGGTTTAAAATTAGCTAATTTGGAGGAATGTTGAAGTTTTTCCCAAAAATAAACCATCAAAGATGTCACAGACTTAGTTTCTGCTTTGGAGAACAAAATGACCTACAACGATTTCCCTTTGGTATTTTAGTCCTACACCTCGTAATTCAGGGATTCTTGCCTCAGAAACACGCGTCTATGACCCTAAACATGTCTGTGACACATTTGCATGAACTATATGGGTCGTGAAGAGAGAAACTTGAGGTAGAACTGACCTGCAAACTAAACCGGAAGAAAGACCACCAATACTATGGACTTCGAAAAATGGACCAAAGTTCAGCATAAAATACATTTCTAGCTTCAAACCGGGCTCATTTGGAGTAATCGTTATGTTTTTCCCAAAAAAAAATTTAAGAAAGACGTCCCAGACTCAGTTTCTGCCTTTGAGAACAAACTATCCAAAAACGATCTTCCTTTGGTATTTTCGTCCTACACCTCGCAGTTCAGAGATTCTAGCCGCACAAACACGCGTCCATGACCCTAAACATGTCTCTGACACATTTACATGAACCATATGGGTCGAGAAGAGAGAAATTTGAGTTAGAACTGACGTGCGGACCAAAACAGACGAAAATCCACCAATACTATGGCCTTCGAAAAATGGACCAAAATTCAGCCTAAAATGCATTTCTAGCGATAAATCTGGCTCATTTCGGAGTAATTGTTAAGTTTTTTCCAAAAAATAATTTACGAAAGACGTTCTAGAATCGTTTCTGCTTTTCGGAACAAACTATCCAGAAACGGTTTCCCTTTGGTATTTTCGTCCTACACCCCATAATTCAGAGATTCTTGGCTCAGAAATGGTTGTCCTTTACCCTAAACATGTCTCTGACACATTTGGATGAACTTTATAGGTCGCTAAGATTTGAACTTGTGGTAGGACGAATGTGCGGACCAAAACGGATAAAAATAGACCAGTGGTATAGCTTTCTAAAAATGGACCAAAGTTCGACCTACAATGCATTTCTATATTTAAAGTGGCCTCATTTGGATGAATGTTGAAGTTTTTCCCAAACATAAACGATCAAAGACTTCCCAGACTCAGTTTCTGCTTTGAGGCACAAAATGATCTGCAACGATTTCCCTTTGGTATTTTCGTCCTACACCCCGTAGTTCAAGGATTCTTGCCTCAGAAACACGCGTTCACACCCTAAACATGTCTCTGACACATTTGCATGAACTATATGGGTCGCGAAGAGCGACACTGGAGGTAGAACTGACGTGCGGACGAAACGGATGAAAGTCCACCAATACTATGGCCTTCTTAAAATGGACCAAAGTTCGGCTTAAAATGCATTTCTAAGTATAAACCATGCTCATTTGGAGTAATTGTTAAGTTTTTCCAAAAAAATAATTTACGAAAGATGTCCCAGACTCGATTTCTGCTTTTGGGAAAAAACTATCCAGAAACGATTTCCCTTTGTTATTTTCGTCCTATACCCTATAGTTCAGAGATTCTTGGCTTAGAAATGCGCGTCCTTGACCCTAAGCATGTCTCTAACACATTTGCATGAACTTTATAGGTCGCTAAGATTGAAACATATGGTAGGACGAAAGTGCGGACCAAAACGGACGAAAATCGATTAGTTGTATAGCTTTCTAAAAATGGACAAAAGTTCGACCAAAAATGCATTCTGAGGTTTAAAATGGGCTAATTTGGATGATTGTTGAAGTTTTTCCCAAAAATAAACGATCAAAGACGTCCAATACTCAGTTTCAAGTTTAGGGAACAAAATGACCTGCAATGATTTCCCGCTGATATCTTCTTCCTACACCCCGTAGTTCAGGGATTCTTGCCTTAGAAACACGCGTCAATGACCCTAAACATGTCTCTAACACATTTGCATGAACTATAAGGGTCGTGAAGAGAGAAACTTGAGGTAGAACTGACGTGCGGACCAAAATGGACGAAAGTCCACCAATACTATGGCCTTCTGAAAACGAACCAAAGTTTGGCCTAAAATGCATTTCTAGCTATAAACAGGGCTCTTTCGGAGTACTTGTTAAGTTTTTCCCAAAAAACAATTTACGAAAGATGTCCCAGACTCGATTTCTGCTTTTGGGAACAAACTATCCATAAACGATTTCCTTTTCGTATTTTCCTCCTACACCCCATAGTTCAGAATTCAGACATTCTTGGCTTAGAAATGCACGTCCCCAACCCTAAACATGTCTCTGACTTATTTGCATGAACTATATAGGTCTCTAAGATTGAAACTATTGGTAAGACGAAAGTGCGGACCAAACCGGACGAAAATCGACTAGTGGTATAGCTTTCTACAAATAGACCAAAGTTCGACCTAAAATGCATTCTGAGGTTTAAAATGGGCTAATTTGGAGGAATGTTGAAGATTTTCCTAAAAATAAACCATCAAAGACGTCCCAGACTCAGTTTCTGCTTTGGGGAACAAAATGACCTGCAACATCTTTCCTTTGGTATTTTCGTCCTACACCCCGTAGTTCAAGAATTCTTACCTCAGAAACATGCGTTAAGGACCCTAAACATGTCTCTGACACATTTGCGTGAACTATATGGGTCGTGACGAGAGAAACTAGTGGTAGAACTGACGTTCGAACAAAAACGGAAGAAAGTCCACCAATATTATGGCCTTCGAAAAATGGACAAAAGTTCACCCTAAAATGAATTTCTAGTTATAAGCCGGGCTAATTTGGAGTAATTGTTAAGTTTTTCCCAAAAAGTAATTTAATAAAGACGTTCCAGACTCTGTTTCTGTTTTTGGGAACAAACTATCCAGAAAAAGGTTTCCCTTTGGTATTCTTGGCTCAGAAATTGTTGTCCTTGACCCTAAACACCTCTCTGACACATTTGAATGAACTTTATGGGTCGTGAAGAGAGAAACGTGTGGTAGAACTGACGTTCGGACCAAAACAAACGAAAGTCCACCAATACTATGGCCTTCGAAAAATGGACCAAAGTTCGGCCTAAAATGCATTTCTAGCTATAAGCAGGGCTTATTTGGAATAATTGTTAAGTTTTTCCTTAAAAAATAATTTACGAAAGATGTCCCACACTCGATTTGTAGGTTCTGGAAACAAACTATCCAAAAACGATTTCCCTTTGGTATTTTCGTCCTACACCCTATAGTTCAAAGATTCTTGGCTCAGAAATGCGCATCCTTGACCATCAACATGTCTCTGACACATTTGCATGAACTGTATAAGTCGCTAAGGTTTAAACTTGTGGTAGGACTGACGTGCGGACATAAAAAATAATTTACAAAAGACGTCCCAGACTCGGTTTCTTCTTTTGTTAACAAACTATCCATAAACAATTTCCCTTTGGTATTTTCGTCCTACACCTCGTAGATCAGGAATTCTTGCCTCACAAACACGCATCCATTACCCTAAACATGTCTCTGACACATTTGAATGAATTATATGGGTCGCGAAGAGAGAAACTTGAGGTAGTACTGACGTGCAGAAGAAAAAATAAATTAAGAAAGACGTCCTAGACTCGGTTTCTGCTTTTGAGAACAAACTATCAAGAAACGATTTCCCTATTGTATTTTCG
The DNA here is from genome assembly GCA_037974625.1 of Cucumis cinereus. Taxonomy (NCBI): domain Eukaryota; kingdom Viridiplantae; phylum Streptophyta; class Magnoliopsida; order Cucurbitales; family Cucurbitaceae; genus Cucumis; species Cucumis cinereus. The sequence continues at coordinate 11,881 of JBBPDJ010024286.1, read as the reverse complement.
TCCTACATCCCTTAATTTAGAGATTTTTGGCTCAGAAACACGTGTCCATGACCCTAAACATGTCTCTGACACATTTGAATGAACTACATGGGTTGCTAAAAGATAAACTTGAGGTAGAACTAACGTTCGAACAAAAACGGACGAAAGTCCACCAATACTATGGCCTACAAAAAATGGACCAAAGTTCGGGCTAGAATGCTTTTCTAGCTATTAACAGGGTTATTTTGAGTAATTGTTAAGTTTTTCCCAACAAAAAAGTTACGAAAGACGTCCCAGACTCGATTTCTGCTTTTGGGAACAAACTATCCAGAAAAGATTTCCCTTTGGTATTTTCGTCCTACACCCCATAGTTTAGAGATTCTTGGCTCAGAAACGGCGTCCTAGACCCTAAACATGTCTATGACACATTTGCATGAACTATATCGGTCGCTAAGATTGAAACTTATGGTAGGACGAATGTGCGGATAAAAAGGGACGAAAATCGAGCTGTGGTATAACTTTCGAAAAATGGACCAAAGTTCGACCTAAAATGCATTTCTTGGTATAACATGGGCTCATTTGGAGGAATGTTGAAGTTCTTCCCAAAAATAAACCATCAAAGACGTCCGAGACTCAGTTTCTTCTTTGGGGAGCAAAATGACCTATAATTATTTCCTTTTGTTATTTCCGTCCTACACCCCGTAGTTCAGGGATTCTTGCCTCAGAAACACGCGTCCATGACCCTAAACATGTCTCTGACACATTTGCATGAACTATATGGGTCACGAAGAGAGAAACTTGAGGTAGAACTGACGTGCGGACCAAAAAATAATTTACGAAAGACGTCTCAGACTCGGTTTCTTCTTTCTAGAGCAAACTATGCAGAAACGATTTCCCTTTTGTATTTTCGTCCTACACCCCAAAGTTCAGAGATTCTTAGCTCAGAAATGCGCGTCCTTGACCCTAAACATGTCTCTGACACATTTGCATGAACTACATAGGTTGCTAAGGTTGAAACTTGTGGTAGGATGAATGTGCGGACCAAATCGGACGAAAATCGACCAATGATATAGCTTTCTAAAAATGTGCCAAAGTTCGGCCTAAAATGCATTTCTAGTTATGAACCTTACTCATTTGGAGAAACTTTTAAGTTTTTCCCAAAAAATTATTTACAAAAGACGTCCTGGACTCGGTTACTACTTTTGGGAACAAACTATCCAGAAACGATTTTCCTTTGCTATTTTCGTCCTACAACCCGTAGTTCAAAGATTCTTGGCTCAAAAATGCGCGTCCTTGACCTTAAACATGTCCCTGACACATTTGCATGAACTACATAGGTCGCTAAGGTTGAAACTTGTGGTAGGATGAGTGTGGAGACCAAAACGGACGAAAATCGACCAATGGTATAGCTTTCTAAAATTGGACCAAAGTTCGAACTAAAATGCATTTCTAGGTTTAAAACGCGCTCATTTGGAGAAATGTTGAAGTTTTTCCCAAAAATAAACGATCAAAGACGTTCGAGACTCAGTTTCTGCTTTGGAGAACAAAATGACCTGCAACGATTTCCCTTTGGTATTTTCGTCCTACACCCCTTAGTTCAGGGATTCTTACCTCATAAACACGCGTCCATGAGCCTAAACATGTCTGTGACACATTTGCATGAATTATATGTGTAATACCAGACTTTTTCTTTAGTTAAGTTGGTTGTTGTAAATGTATTAATAAAATAATTGGAGGGTATTTTAGTAATCTTTTATAAAGGATATTTTAGTAATTTTGTTTAAAATTGCTAAAAAAAATATTATTTTGTAGTTTTGTTTAAAAATAAAATAAAATAATATGGTTAGAAAAGAAAAGAAAAAAATAAAAGAAAAGAAAATTATTTATTTATTTATTTATTTTATAGTTGGTAATTATCATTTAGTTTAAAAAAAAAAGATTGAAAATGGAAATTTTTTTATAGGGTGTGCCAAACTTAAAGAAGAAGGAATTTTTTTAAAAAAAAACTTAATCCTTCAATTCATCCAATTGGATGAAGAGAAGGTGGTATTTGTTTTTCGGTAGGCTGAGTTAATGATGAAGATGAAGAGAAGAAAGAAAATTAAAGAAAAAGAGAAGAGAAGGCCGAGAGAGAGGGAGAAAATCTGGAAAATTGGTTTTTGAACACTTGGAAGAAACTGATGATTTTGTGCTCAATTCTTAACCGAATTTACTGAAATTTGTGTCTAAATTGCTTAGAAAGAGAGAGGAAGCTGAAGCACAGCTCAATTTTGAGAAATGTGGCAAAATAACCACTGGATTTGAAGAAAAAGAACTCGGGCTACTGCAAAAATGCAAAAAACGGACCCAAAACTTTGAAAATTAAATTCTCCATCTACAGGCAGAATTAAGATCTAATTTTTTGAGGTAAGCTAGATTATTAGTCATTTAGAGTTCTGTAAAAGAAATTGAGTTAATTTGGTCTCTGTAGGAAGAAATCGAAGTTGCAATTCGCGGTTTTAAGCTAGCCGGAAAACTGAGCAAGGTGACTTCTAGAGGCAAATTCGAGTTATCCACGAAGAATTTGAAGCTAATGTTTTGAAGTAAGCAGATAGATTCATGTATAAATCGTTTCGCATAGGTTAGAGCTTCTAATTGTTAGTAGATTGAGAGAATTACCTTGCCGAAGTTTGGTCAGTGAAGTGGGCGGAAAAGTGGAGCTTTAAATTGATTAATTTGTAGAAGAAGAAGAAGATGATCCTTATTTATTTATTTATTTATTTATTATTATTATTATTATTATTATTTAATTAATATTTATAAATAATATTTTAGGAGAAAGAATTAGTTTAAAAAAGAGAATTAAGGAAATTATGTTTTCCTCAATTTTAGTGCCAAGTGATTTAAGGGTCGATTTTGAATTTATTTTCAGGAGAGAAACTTCAGGTAGAACTGACGTGCAGACCGAAACGGACGAAAGTCCACAATTATTATGGCCTTCGAAAAATGGACCAAAATTTGACATATAATGCATTTCTAGCTATAAACCGGGCTCATTTGGAGTAATTGTTAAGTATTTCCCAAAATATAATTTACGAAAGACGTTTCGGACTAGGTTTCTGCTTTTTGAAACAAACTATCCAAAAATGATTTCCCTTTGGTATTTTCGTCCTACACCCCGTAGTTCTGGGATTCTTGCCTCATAAACATGCATCCATGACCCTAAACATGTCTCTGACACATTTGCATAAACTATATGGGTCGTGAAGAGAGAAACTTGAGTTTGAACTAACGTGCAGAACAAAACGGACGAAAGTCCACAATTATTATGGCCTTCGAAAAATGGACCAACGTTTGACCTATAATGCATTTCTAGCTATCAACCGGGATGATTTGGAGTAATTGTTAAGTTTTTCCCAAAATATAATTTACGAAAGACGTCCCGGACTCGGTTTCTGCTTTTTGAAACAAACTATCAAAAAACGATTTTCCTTTGGTATTTTCGTCCTACACTCCTTAGTTCATAGATTCTTGGCTCATAAATGATCGTCCTTGACCCTAAACATGTCTCTGACACATTTGCATGAACTACATAGGTCGCTGAGGTTGAAACTTGTGGTAAGACGAATGTGCGGACCAAAACGGTCGAAAATCGACAAGTGGTATAGCTTTCTAAAAATGGACCAAAGATCGACCTAAAATGCATTTCTAGGTTTAAAATAGGCTCATTTGGAGGAATGATGAAGATATTCCCAAAAAGAAACGATCAAAGACATCCCAGACTTAGTTTCTTCTTTGGGGAACAAAATGACCTAAAACGATTTTCCTTTGGTATTTTCATCCTACACGTCGTAGTTCGGGGATTCTTGCCTCAGAAACACGCATCCATGACCCTAAACATGTCTCTGACACATTTGCATGAACTATATGGGTCGCGAAGAGAGAAACTTGAGGTAGAACTAACGTGCGAACCAAAACGGACGAAACTCCACCAATACTATGGCCTTCTAAACATGGACCAAAGTTCGGCCTAAAATGCATTCCTAGGTATAAACAAGGCTCTTTTGGAGTAATCGTTAAGTTTTTCCCAAAAAATAAGTTAAGAAAGACGTCCTAGACTCGGTTTCTTCATTTGGGAACAAACTATCCAGAAATGATTTCCCTTTGGTATTTTCGTCGTACACCACATAGTTCAAAGATTCTTGGCTCGAAAATGCGCGTCATTGACCCTAAACATGTCTCTGACACATTTGAATGAACTATATGGGTCGCTAAGATTGTAACTTATGGTAAGACGAATGTGCCCACCAAAACGGACGAAAATCGACCAATAGTATAGCATTCTAAAAATGGACCAAAGTTCGACCTAAAATGCATTTCTAGGTTTAAAACGGGGTCATTTGGAAAAATGTTGAAGTTTTTCCCAAAAATAAACGATCAAAGACGTCCGAGACTCAGTTTCTGCTTTAGAAAAAAAAATAACCCCCAACGATTTCCCTTTGGTATTTTCGTCTTACACCCCGTAGTTAAGGGATTCTTGCCTCAGAAACACGCGTCCATGACCCTCAACATGTCTATGACACATTTGCATGAACTATATGGGTCGCGAAGAGAGAAACTTGAGGTAGAACTGACGTGCGGACCAAAACGGACGAGAGTAGACCACTTATGGCCTTCGAAAAATGGACCAAAGTTTAGCCTTCAATGCATTTCTAGCTATAAAACAGGCTCATTTAGAGTAATTGTTCAGTTTTTCCCAAAATATAATTTACGAAAGACATCCCAGACTCGGTTTATGCTTTTGGATACAAGCTATCCAGAAACGATTTTCCTTTGGTAGTTTCATCCTATACCCCATAACTCAGAGATTCTTCGCTCTTAAATGCGCGTCCTTGACCCTAAACATGTCTCCAACACATTTGCATGAACTATATAGGTCATTAAGATTGAAACTTGTGGTAAGACGAATGTGCGAACCAAAACGGACGAAAATCGACCAATAGTATAGCATTCTAAAAATGGACCAAAGTTCGACCTAAAATGCATTTCTAGGTTTAAAACGGGCTAATTTGGAAGAATGTTGAAGTTTTTCCCATAAATAAGCGATCAAAGACGTCCGACACACAGTTTCTGCTTTGGAGAAAAAAATGACCCCCAACGATTTCCCTTTGGTATTTTCATCTTACACCCCATAGTTAAGGGATTCTTGCTTCAGAAACACGCGTCCATGACCCTCAACATGTCTCTGACACATTTGCATGAACTATATGGGTCGCTAAGATTGAAACTTGTGGAACGACGAATCTGCAGACCAAAACGAACAAAAATCGACCAGTGGTATAGCTTTCTAAAAATGGACCAAAGTTCGACCTAAAATGCATTTCTTGGTTTAAAATGGGCTCATTTGGAGGAATGTTGAAGTTTTTCCCAAAAATAAACGATCAAAGACGTCAAAGACTCAGTTTATGCTTTGGGGAAAAAAATGACCTGCAACGATTACCCTTTGGTATTTTGGTCCTACACCCCGTAGTTCAGAGATTCTTGGCTCGGAAATGCACGTCCTTGACCATAAACATGGCTCTGACGCATTTGAATGAACAATATAGGTCGCTAAGATTGAAACTTGATGTAGGACGAATGTGCGGACCAAAATGGATGAAAATCGATCAGTGGTATAGCTTTCTAAAAATGGACCATTGTTCGACCTAAAATGCATTTCTATGTTTAAAATGGGCTCATTTGGAAGAATGTCGAAGTTCTTCCCAAAAATAAACGACCAAAGACGTCCCAGACTAAGTTTCTTTTTTAGGAAACAAAATGGCCTGCAACGATTTCCATTTGGTATTTTCGTCCTACACTGCGTAGTTCTGGGATTCTTGCCTCAGAATCACGCATCCATGACCCTAAACATGTCTTTAACACAGTCGCATTAACTATATGGGTCGCGAAGAGAGAAACTTGAGGTAGAACTGACGTGCAGACAAAAATGAATGAAAGTCCACCAAAATACTATGGCCTTCAAAAAATGGACCAAAGTGCGGACTAAAATGTTTTTCTAGCTATAAACCGGGCTTATTTGGAGTGATTGTTAAGTTTTTCCCAAAAAATAATTTAGGAAAAACGTCCCAGACTCGGTATCTTCTTTTGACAATAAACTATCCAGAAAAGATTTCCCTTTGGTATTCTCGTCCTATACCCCATAGCTTAGACATTCTTCGCTCTGAAATGCGCATCCTTGAACCTAAACATGTCTCTGACACATTTGCATGAACTATATAGGTTGCTAAGGTTGAAACTTGTGGTCGGACGAATGTGCGGACCAAAACCGACAAAATCCGACCAGTGGTATAGCTTTCTAAAAATGGACCATTGTTCGACCTAAAATGCATTTCTAGGTTTAAAATGGGCTCATTTGGAGGAATGTTGAAGTTTTTCCCAAAAATAAATGATCAAAGACGTCCCAAACTCAGTTTCTGCCTTGGGGAACAAAATGACCTGCAACGATTTTCCTTTGGTATTTTCGTCCTACACCTCGTAGTTCAGGGATTCTTGCCTCAGAAATATGCGTCCATTATCCTAAACATGCATCTGACACATTTGCATGAACTATATCGGTCGCGAAGAGAGAAACATGAGGTAGAACTGACGTGCAGACCAAAACAGACGAAATACCACCAATACTATGGCCGTCAAAGAATGGACCAAAGTTCAACCTAAAATTCATTTCTAGCGATAAACTGAGCTCATTCGGAGTAATGGTCAAGTTTTTCCCAAAAAAATAATTTAAGAAAGAATATTGGCTCATTCTTGGGAACAAACTATTCCATTTGGTATTTTAATCCTATGCCCCATAGTTCAGAGAATATTGGCTCAGAAATGCGCGTCCTTTACCCTAAACATGTCTTTGACACATTTGCATGAACTATATAGGTCGCTAAGGTTGAAACTTGTGGTAGGGCGAATATGCAGAACAAAACAGACGAAAATCGACCAGTGGTATAGCTTTCTAAAAATGGACCAAAGTTCGACCTAAAATGCATTTCTACGTTTAAAATTGGCTAATTTTGAAGAATGTTGAAGTTTTCCGAAAAATAAACGATCAAAGAAGTCATAGACTCAGTTTCTGGTTTTTTGAAACAAAATGACCTACAACGATTTTCATTTGGTATTTTCGTCCTACACCCCTTTGTTAAGGAATTCTTGCCTAAAAAACACTTGTCCATGACCCTAAACATGTCCCTGACACATTCGCATGATCTAAAGGTGAAACTTGTGGTAGGACAAATGTGCGGACCAAGACGGACGAAAATCGACCAGAGGTATAGCTTTCCAAAAATGGACCAATGTTCGACCTAAAATACATTTCTAGGTTTAAAATAGGCTCATTGGGATGAATGTTGATGTTTTACTAAAAATAAACGATCAAAGATGTTCTAGACTCTGTTTCTGCATTGGGGAACAAAATGACCTGCAACGATTTCTCTTAGGTATTTTCGTCCTACACCCCGTAGTTCAGGGATTCTTGCCTTAGAAACACGCGTCCATGACCCTAACATTGTCTCTGACACATTTGCATGAAATATATGGGTCGCGAAGAGAGAAACTAGAGGTAGAAATGACGTGCGGACCAAAAAAAAATTTACGAAAGACGTTCCAAACTCTGTTTCTGCTTTTGGGAGCAAACTATCCAGAAACGATTTCACTCTTCTATTTTCGTCCTACACCCCATAGTTTAGAGATTCTTGGATAAAAAATGCTTGTCCTTGACCCTAAACATGTCTCTGACACATTTGCGTGAATTATATAGGTCGCTAATGTTGAAACTCGTGGTAGGTCGAATGTGCGGACCAAAACGAACAACAAATCGACTAGTGGTATAGCTTTCTAAAAATGGACCAAACTTCGACCTAAAATGCATTTCTAGGTTTAAAAGGGGCTCATTTAGAAGAATGTTGAAGTTTTTCCCAAAAATAAACGATCAAAGACGTCATAGACTCAGTTTCTGCTTTGGCGAACAAAATGAACTACAACGATTTCCCTTTGTTATTTTCGTTCTACACCCCGTAGTTCAGAGGTTCTTGCGTTAGAAACACTCGTCCATGACCCTAAACATGTCTCTGACACATTCGCATGAACTAAAGGTTGAAAATTGACCCGAGGTATAGCTTTCTAAAAATGGATGAGTGTTCGACCTAAAATGCATTTCTAGGTTTAAAATGGGCTCATTTGGAGGAATGTTGATGTTTTTCCCATAAATAACGATCAAAGACTTCTTAGACTAGGTTTCTACTTTGGGGAACAAAATGAACTACAACAATTTCTGTTTGGTATTTTCATCCTACACCCCGTAGTTCTGGGATGCAGGTGTCAGAAACACGCGTCCATGACCATAAACATGTCTCTGACACATTTGGATGAACTATATGGGTCGCGAAGAGAGAAACTTAAGGAAGAAGTAACGTGCGGACAAAAACGGACGAAAGTCCACCAATACTATGGCCTTCAAAAAATTGTCCAAAGTTTGGCCAAAAATGCATTTCTAGTTTTAAACCGGGCTCATTTGGAGTAATTGTTAAGTTTTTCCCAAAAAACAATTTACACAAGACGTCCCACACTCGGTTTTTTCTTTTGGGAACAAACTATCCAGAAAAGATTTTCGTTTTGTATTTTCGTCCTACACCACATAGTTCAGAGATTCTTGGCTCAGAAATGCGCGTCATTGACCAAAATGGACGAATATCGACCAGTGGTATAGTTTTCTAAAAATGGACGAAAGTTCGACCTAAAATACATTTCTTGGTTTAAAAAGGGCTCATTTGATGGAATGTTGAAGTTTTTCCCAAAAATAAACGATCCAAGACGTCCCATACTCACTTTCTACTTTTGGGAACAAAATGACCTTCAACGATTTCCCTCTGGTGTTTTCATCATACACCCCGTAGTTCAGGGATTCTTGCCTCAGAAAAACGCATCCATGACCCTAAACATGTCTCTGACACATTTGCATGAACTATATGGGTCGCGAAAAGAGAAACTTGAGGTAGACTTGACGTGCGAACCAAAACAAACGGAAGTCCACCAATACTATGGGCTTCGAAAAATGGATAAAAGTTCGGCCTAAAATGCATTTCTAGCTATAAATCGGGCTCATTTGGAGTAATTGTTATGTTTTTCCCAAAAAATAATTTACGAAAGACATCCCAGACTCGGTTTTTTGTTTTGGGAACAAACTATCCAGAAACGATTTCCCTTTGGTATTTTCCTCCAACACCCCATAGTTCAGAGATTCTTGGCTTAGAAATGCGCGTCCTTGACTCTAAGCATGTCTCTGAGACACTTGCATGAACTATATAGGTCGCTAAGATTGAAACTTGTGGTAGGACGAATGTGCATTTCTAGGTTTAAAATGGGCTCATTTGGAGGAATGTTAAAGATTTTTCCAAAAATAAACGATCAAAGACGTCCCAGACTTAGTTTATGCTTCGGGGAACAAAATGACCTGCAACGATTTCCCTTTGGTATTTTCTTCCTACACCTTCTAGTTTAGAGATTCTTGCCTCAGAAACACTCATCATGACCCTAAACATGTCTCTGACACATTTTCATGAACTATATGGGTTGCGAAGAGAAAAACTTGAGGTAGAACTCACCTGAGGATCAAAACGCAAAAAGTGTACAATTACATTGGCCTTCAAAAAATGGACAAAAATTCATCCTAAAATGCATTTCCAGCTATAACCGGGCTCATTTGGAGTAATTGTTAAGTTTTTCTCAAAAATAATCTACGAAAGACGTCCTAGACTCGGTTTCTTGTTTAGGGACTAAACTATCAAGAAACGATATCCCTTTGGTATTTTCGTCCTACACCCCATAGTTCAGAGGTTCTTGGCTCAGAAATGCGCGCCCTTGACCCTAAACATGTCTCTGACACATTTGCATGAACTACATAGGTCGCTAAGGTTTAAACTTGTGGTAGGACTAATGTGCGGACCAAAACAGACGAAAATTGACCAAGGGTATAGCTTTCTAAAAATGGACCAAAGTTCAACCTAAAATGCATTTCTAGGTATAAAATGCGCTCATTTGGAGGAATGTTGAAGTTTTTCCCAAAAATAAACGATCAAAGACGTCCCAAACTCAGTTTCTACCTTTGGAAACAAAATGACCTGGAACAATTTCCCTTTGGTATTTTCGTCCTACACCCCGTAGTTCAGGGATTCTTGCCTCATAAACATGAGTTCATGATCCTAAACATGAACTATATGGATCGCAAAGAGAGAAACTTGAGGTAGAACTGATGTGTGGACAAAAACATACAAAAGTCCACCAATACTATCGCCTTCGAAAAATTCACCAAAGTTCGACCTAAAATGCATTTGTAGCTATAAATCGTGCTCATTGGACTAATTGTTTAGCTTTTCCCAAAAAATAATTTACGAAAGACGTCCTAGACTCGGCTTCTACTTTTGAAAACAAACTATCAAGAAACGATTTCCCTTTGGTATTTTCGTCGTACACCCCATAGCTCAGAGATTTTTGCCTTCGAAATGCGCGTCCTCGACCCTAAACATGTCTCTCGCACATTTTCATGAACTATATAGGTCGCTAAGATTGAAACTTGTGCTAGGACGAATGTGCAGACCAAAACGGACGAAAATCGACCAGTGGTATAGATTTCTAAAAATGGACCAAAGTTGGACCCAAAATGCATTTATAGGTTTAAAATGGGCTCATTTAGAGGAATGTTGGAGTTTTTTCCAAACATGGATGATCAAAGACGTTCCAGACTCAGTTTCTGCTTTAGGGAACAAAATGACCTGCAACGATTTCCCTTTGGTATTTTGGTCCTACACCCTGTAGTTCAGAGATTCTTGCCTCAGAAACACGCATCCATGACCTTAAACATGTCCCTAACGCATTTGCATGAACTATATGGGTTGGAAGGAGAGACACTTGAGGTAGAACTGACGTGCGGACCAAAACGGACAAAAGTCCTCCAATACTATGGCCTTCGATAAAATGGACCAAAGTCCTGCCTAAAATGCATATCTAGCTATAAATCGGGCTCATTTGGATCAAAGACGTCCCATACTCAGGTTGTGCTTTGGAAAACAAAATGACATGCAACGATTTCCCTTTGGTATTTTTGTCCTACACCCCGTAGTTTAGGGTCCCAGACCCCCCTAACCCTAGCCTAGGATACGGCGTGAAGCCAGTGAATCTCGTCCTTACCTTGACGATCCTCACTGACTATCTTAACTTAACTCTAACTTAAACAATTTCAATAATTTAAAAAGTGCAGAAAAACAAACTTAACACAAATTAGCGGAAATTAAACAAACCTTTTCTACATAGTGCAACCCATATTTTTTTTATACAACCCATCTCACTATACCAAAAATTATTGTAACAGTAACATGCATGATTTACTACTAACGTACAATAGTACTAGAATTTCTCGAGTAGCAGACAGACTGTGGTGGTAGGTCAGGCTCCAGGATCACGATCTCTACTTGGAAAGTGGGAAAACAATTTGAAAAAATGAGCTAAAACGCCCAGTGAGTGATGCTTTAATAGAAAATACTTAAAACTTATATATCATAACTAGAAATCGTTGACTTAGAAACTTTTCACAAATCAGATCAAACCGAAACCATAAATCATAGTTTACACTGAGATCACTTGAAAGGTGCTTGCACGATTCTTATTTGTAAATCATGGTAAAACTATGCATAACTGAAATCATGCTAAAACATGAATATCTGAAATTCTACAAGCGATGTGTAACAAACTGAACTACGTAGTAATGGGGAGAACTCGGCACTAGCTACGTCTTTGCCGCAAGCGAGTAATCTCACACTAACGACAGCTATATCTACGTCGTGGTTGGATCAGGACCAACGACGCCCTCGTCGAGGTGGAG